>BQNB010003549.1:47922-104460 GCA_026074375.1 Tanacetum coccineum
ACTTGTGACCAGGCAGAAGGTAGAGATCTTAGGAATTTTTTATTAGCATCCTCATTAGATACACCTGCTCCATGAATCTCTAGCTGAATTAGAAGACTTTGAAACCTATCATAACCTTTGTGAAGCCCTTCTGTGTTGGATACAGAGAATCCTTCAAACTGTTGCTTCAAGATATACTTTTGCATCTTCTTGGATTCGTCATTTCCACCAAATCTTGATTTAATGGCATCCCACATTTCTTTTGCATCTGTCATCTTATGGAACTTTACAAGATGATCTTCTGGTAGGGCCATAAGCAAGGTAGTTCTTGCTTTTCTCTCTCTTTCTCTGGCTACAATCTCTTCAGCAGTTCTAGGAGGCAAAACCTTAATTTGTCCTGATGTATCTGTAGTGATTGATACAGGTTCATTCCCATTTTGGATAACCTCCCAGATTGGATAGTCCGTATGAGCCAAATAGTGCTCCATCTTCATAGCCCAGATATCATATTCTCCCTTTTTGAGAATAGGCAGCTTGATGGTTGATACTGTATGAGGAGTTGGTTGGGTTGGTATTTGTAATGATGATGGTGGAGGTGGTGGTGGTGGTGGAATTTCATCTTGTGGTCCAGACATGTTTAGTTTTGAAAAATGAAAGTTTATAACTGGATTAGATTGTTCTTCTTATTCAGAGTTTCTCACAGGCTCTGATACCACTTGTGAGTCCCTAATGAATAGATCTTTGCAGCCTATAACGGATGATAGCCAAGATGTATAAATACAACTGACTATATAGAAACACTGATTATGAATACTATATGTTGATGCGGAATCTCAACACAAGTACTAAGAAAAACAATGTATAACTAAATAACAACTTCTATTAATCTGCTTTGAATACTTTACAGATTACTAACTATTTTAGATATGATATTGCTATGAGATATCTTGAGGATGTATATCTAACTATGCCCAAGGGATCCTTTTATAAACTAAAGATAAACCCTAACAGAACAAGCTTACAAGATGCATACTTATCTTTTCCTAAGATATCTCATACACATCTCTTAAACGGTACTAACTATTTTCTAACTAACGGTACTAACTAATCGATCAGTACTTACACTTTGTACTGTCGGTACTAACTATAACTAACAGTACTAACTATTTGTACTGTCGGTACTAACTTACTAAAACATAAATCCTAACATATTTTCTTAGGTTATATCTTGTTAGCTGAGCAATGGGAGCATTCGAGATGCGTGGATATCAACAAAACTCAAGGACTTGATTTTTCTTCACATTCGATAACTATTTTTCCTTAAATATACAAAATGATTCATGTTTGAGATCTTGTAATCTTGTTAAATTATAAATTATTGGGAACCGATTTTACTCTGAAATTTTAATCGAATGTGACTTTTTATTAACGTCTCTTTTGAGGTTGTTTTCTGTAACTTGTACTTTATACTATTAAGTAGCACCCCAAAGTGATATTCCGCTGCGTTGTGATTTTATGGGGGTGTTACAGAAAACGTGGCTATTCCTAATAATTTTTGGCCTGGAGCCTGTGAATAAATTACATGGTTGGATAGATATAGTCTTAAGCTTCATGTGGCGAATTGGATGGGTTATCAATGCCTCTGGATGAGGGAGTTATGGCTGTTTTACGATTGCTAGTCAAATCTGGAACATCGTTTGGAAAACGAGTTAAACTCTAGGTTAATACTCTAAAATGTAGGATAGGAAAGCTAATCTCAGTAGTATACATCTTAATCTAACTTCTCCAAGTGGATTCACTTTAATAGCTATCACGGTTTGGAAAATACGTCAAAATTAGTGTTTGGTTGGAAAACTTGGGACTGCTGCAGACCAGCAGTTTAAATGGGTTAATTGCAGCAAACGTTTGGCCTAATAAGGTCTGGATTATTTGATGGGGTTGTAGAAATACGTTCAAGGTACATGTTTCGAATTGGATAGAGCCATGTCTCCTATGGATGAGTGAGATATGACCGATTTACGGAAACTAGTCTGTTCTGAACTACTGTTTGAAAAAGAGATTTAACTCCAGATTTTTGCACTAAAGTGTTGGGTTTTTAATACATGGTTAAACACTAGACATCATAAGCATTCATCTCTCTTTGGATTCAACTTGATTGCTATTTTAGAATAGGATTTATGGCCAAAACCGTAAGCGTTAGAAATTCAGAGAACTTTCTGTTTTGAGTTATGATTAGTAAAAACTCATTTACCGTGGATTGGTAAATGGTTTGATTAAAAGGCCTAATGTTCTAGAAACTAGACTTAAGTATATTTCCAGGGGTTAAAGCCCCATCCTTGTATCTTTTATAGGTTAATAGATATGATCTTGTAAAGTTGACTAAAAATTCAGCAACATAGTAATAAGATAAGAATCGCTAAGCGAGACTTAATAGAAATTTAATGTAGTATAAGTGCAGGTTGTATACCAATTTGGGGATAAAAATACTTCGGTAAAGTTATAATGCAATGCCATACATATCTCGAAAACATATCTCGTGATTATTTGATTTACTTTTACGTATCGATCTTCTTTATCATTCTAAGCCACGTTACATCTTTTAGGTTGTGCTTAGACGCTTCTCGCTCATCCGATGATTCATATACTTCTGTTCTTCATAACTCCTAAGGTGAGTTCATAGCCCCATCCTTTCTTCTTTAATGATTTTCATAACTATTTTCGGGGTGTGAATACATGCTCATTCTATTAAGAAAAATTATTGATTCCAAATTTCATAAGCGTTACATGAATGTTTTTACTAAAGATTTTACTTGCTTTTTACATGATTTCTAATACATGTTTGATAAATGGTTGTTTACCATTGAATTTATTAAAGCTTAAATTGCTTACTAAATGATTTGAGATCATTGTTTATCTATTTACAAAACCGTGAGTTTTGAACATATACCTGTTTTAAATTGGACACAAGTGCTTGAAGGGTATTCTTGACCCGTTATTGTGAATTATCGTAGGAGTACCTATTGCTAAAGACCCTAATATCGTGAACCGTTAACTACCTGTGATGGGTAGACGCTAGTGTAATAAATAGTACTATGGGGTGACTCCCCGTCCGGGGTCTGAATCCTTTTGGAACACCCACTTTCAACGGATATATTACTCTGAGAATTAGGTATATAGCAATAATACCAAATCTTTTGGGGCAAACTATATTTTCTCGTCAAAGGGATCGGTTGTCACGAGCTCAATGCGATAATTCTGTTACTTGACACTGCATTCGTTGCATTGTCGTTGGTTGATCTTATACCTTGTGGTCCACTACTAAGCATACTTGATTTATTAAATTACTACTTGGATTTCGAAACAATTCTTTTAAATGTTGTAACGCTACTTTTCTTACTGAAATATTACTTGATTTATTTCAATACTGTTTTTACTTAAACCTATGAATTCACCAACATTATTGTTGACGTTTTTGCATGTATTTTCTCAGGTTATATCTTGTTAGTTGGGCTTTGGGAGCATTCGAGACGCGTGGATATCAACAAAACTCAAGGACTCAGTTTTCTTCACATTCGATAACTTTTTAACTTCAAATATGCAAAATGATTCACGTTTGAAATCTTATAATCTTGTTAAATTATAAATTATTGACCTGATTTTACTCTGAAATTTTAATCGAATGTGACATTTTATTAACGTCTCTTTTGAGGTCGTTTTCTGTAACTTGTACTTTATACTATGAAGTAGCACCCCAAAGTGGTATTCCGCTGCGCGTTGTGATTTTATGGGGGTGTTACATGTGGTTCACATTAATTACGTTTGAACAAAACCTATGAATTCACCAACTTTATGTTGACGTTTTAAGCATGTTTTTCTCAGGTGCTTAGCATGGATGTCGTTGCTTGACTTATGTGAAGTCTATTTGCCCGGACCGGTTTACCAGAAATTTCTCTATGTCTTCAAATACCGTTGTTGAACTTATTTAAGCTTCCGTAATTTAACGATTTTATCTTTAAATTTGATCGATGTAAAACTTATTAATATTTTGAATTTATGCAACAATGTTTATTTTTCAAACGTACCCTTAGAGGTCGTTCTTTATGCTTTGTACTTGAGATATTAAGTGATGTTACGCCCTTGGACACTAAATTAGACGGGACCCTATTTGGAAATGTGACAAATTGGTATCAAGAGCCAAGGTTATAAAGAGCCAAGGTTATAAAGAACCAGGTAGTATAAACTAGGTCTGGTCTATAACCAGTATGTGATCCTATGTGATTATATGTGCCTTACGTGAATTTACATATACGTACTATGTATATGTACTATGTAATTAAATACTAAGTATAACTAATACTACTATAATTATATTTCATTCTTTTCGTGGTATTGCATTCGATGGTTTATTCATTCATTTATTCGTTCATTTACCCATTTGATCATTCTTTTCCCGCATTCATGCCATGGTTGGTTTAATAACGGATTATCATTCGTTGATAACATTAAATGCCTAAAACATTAAAATATTTTTCTCATCTTATCGTTTGATTATCTAAAATATAAAAACGTTCAGCGTAAAAATTATACGTAAACATGTATTTAGTAGTCTATATTCTCATTTATCAATTACATCACTTTAAAGGTTTGTCTTAAATAAATGGTTTATGTATTTTATGCCATCAAAAGAAATTTTTTATTCATCCTCAAAACTTTTATAAACTGTTTGTAAACATTTTTAATAAACATCACAAAACATTTTCTACATTTAAATAGGATATGTTGTATTCAAAATAAACATTTTGCAATTTCAAATTTCAACTAAAAACGGCTAGAAAAGTCCAGTAAACACCTCCCCTGAATAGGACAAAAAGAGGAGCGTCTGAAATGGGCAGGCCCCTTAAATACCCCATGGGCGGCCCCTTAATTTATAAGGGGGCCGGCCCCCTTTTTGGGAGACCCGACCTCTAGACTATAGCTCCTCTAGTTTTATTTATAAATACTGACTTTTCCCCAATGTGTTTCTGACCTTTTGCACTCCATTCTTTTCTGTTCTAAATCAGCCCATAAATCTTCTCAATCTTTGGATCATTTATTCATAAAGCTTTGTTTCAATGTGCTGCTAGACTTTATATCCTCTCCAAGTGCAAGAGATGAATACTTCCATATCAAGTGAGAACGTAGTACACCTTAGTGTGCATACAATTCTTGTTGCATCACTCACATATTTGTAAATCTATTTGTAAATCTTTGTAAGTAGTGTGTAGCTAGCTAGATCTTTACGATTCTTGGTAAGTTATAGTTGATCGGGTTGATCGTAATCAAGGAGTGGATGCATAGGGGTTAGATATGTTGTGGGGGGTTTCACCATTGTGATGTGTTTGTACTAGTGCGGAGAATGGCGACCGGGTTGGAGTGTAATGGGCACATGAGAGTTGTGGGAAGCTTGGGAAGGTAATGAGGGGGATTAATGCTTTGATAGGATGTGAAGTTTCCCTGATGAAGTTGAGGTTAGATTGTATGTTGGTAAGTCTCTGACTAACCGTTGAACAAACGTCTTAAGTTGTATTTCGTGCCCCCACCCCCCCCCCCCCCCGCCTATCCCCTGGCATTGGTTTAGCTAAGAAGATTACGAACTCGAACATTAGTGTTCCGTTGACTCAAGTGTACATCGATGTGTACGTTTACTCCGCCATAAGGGAGTTTGTTGACATAGTCAAGAAAACTCTCGCAGTTTGGTGTCGGGGGTAGAGTAGGGCGAAGAATGTGCTTCGTTACCGAACCACTATAAACTCCTCGCATTGTGGTTGGAATTGTTCTTACTTTATCTTCTTGGTTTGATTTTAACACTTTCATATACTTATATTGTTCGTATGTGCAAGCGTTGAATCACAAAAAAGTAGAATCTAAGTTTTACAACATACATAACCTTAAATAAAAAGCAGTAAAACTAATCCAACCCCCCTTCTAGTTTTCCCACAATTGGTATCAAGTGCCACGTTAAAACAAGACCTTTTAAAATAAATTGTATTGTAAAAACTTTGAATCGATCTATGGAATCGAAAAAATATTTAGAAGGGCAATCTATGCACGACTACCAATCGTGAAGTGATGGTTTTATTTTATTGGCGCAAAATAGATTCGAAAAAACTTATGTGTAATGCAAAAAGATTAGATCTTGGCGGTTATTACGCTTTGGTGATTTTCCTCCTATTCATTTTAATCCGAAAACTAAAAAGGACTGAATTGTTATCTTTTCATAAACTAAAATTATTATCTTAAAAAAGAAAACTTAGCTAAAAATAATAAAGCCAAAAATGGTAATATATTAATGTTTACCACGTAAAGAATATGAAAGAATTTTTGTGTGTCAAACGCAAAGGAAAATTTGGGATACTTTGTTAATCACTCATCAAGGGGTAATAATCAATGTCAAAGCAAAATTAAAATAGATCTTCTTGTTCAACAATATGAACAATTCATGATTCCGAAAAAGGAATCAATAGATAATGCTTTTGCTAAATTTAACACTATTATTACTAGTCTAAAAGCACTTGATGAAGGTTTTTCTAGCAAGAATTGTGTTAAGAAATTTCTTAGGGCCTCTGCATCCTAATTGGTGGATTTTGTCGCAAAAAGTCACGGGAAATGTGAAGAATCAAAGAATTTAAACAAACTCTTTCACTTGACGAAATTTATTGGAAATTTAAAAAGTCTATGAAAAGTAATCAGAAAGACTCTGAAAACCGTCAAAAATCAAAAGAGAACAAAGTAGATCCTATGCTTAAAAGTAGAAGGATTAGTGATGAAGATAGTTCAACCTCCGATAGTTGAAGATGAAGAATACCGCCATGGCCGTAGAACTCAAGAACTTTCTTCATAGACAGGACGATTCGTAAGACAACCATATGAAGAAAGAAAACCATCCCAAAGAAATAAAGATGACAAAAATAGGAAAAGCGAAAGAAAATGTTTCAAGTGTGGAGATCTAAATCATCTCATCGGAGAATGTTCGAAACAATTAAAATATCAAAATCAAAGGGCGTTCGTTGGAGGATCTTGGAGTGATAGCGACGATGATGAAGAGGAAAAGACAAATGACGAAAAGTGTCTTCTGGTTAAAGCTTCAAATGAGGTACTTTCAGAGAACCGAATACTTTAGTGAGACCAATCATTACTAGTAAAAACGAATAATGACTTAGTTAGTGAATATAGTAAGATGCAAATTTAGGACCTTAAAAAGTCATGGCCAAAAATTAAAATCTAAAACATGCTCAAAATAGAATTAGAAATATGAAGTATGAACTAAAATATAAAAGTTATCTAGGTTATAAAAAGTAAGGATGTAATGAAGAATGTAAAATTATGTCAAGAACTTAACTTGAAAAATGAGAACTTTAGAAATGAAATATCTAGGGCTGCCTAAATCAAATTATAATAGTAGTCACGCCCTCAGAAAATAATTAAGTTCTCAAAAGACTTCGGAGATAATCCGGCTTAGGTTTTAATTTTACCAAAGGATCACCTAGTTTGAAACAAACAAGTAAGTTTGTTTTAAAGCTCAAAGAAGTCGAGTCTAAAGAAAAAAATTAATAGACATCAACCCCTAAATTTTATACTTATAAATAATAATAAATTCTATTAAGTAATGATGAGGTAAAACGTTTTACAAATCCCTCCTTAAACACCGGGATTAGGATTAACTTAACCCCACAATGAGGTCTACAACTTCTACCTCAGAGAATGACTAATATCCTCGTCCGCGGTCTAAAAGACCACCTTCAACCTAGGAGAAGAGACCAAAGTGTAGACAAAATATCCACTAATCACTTAATATATATCATTCACATCCCCTTAGTTTCACTTAAGTGGAAGTTGTTCACCATGGATGTTTGTCAAAACCAAAATGCAAAATATGCGGAAAAAATACTTCGGATACATGAAACGTTGGGGACCAAATGGCTAAGCCATCACAATCATTGAAGTGGTGTGTTCTCTACAACGAATTCTTTGTCTACGGACTAAAGAATTCATGATAAGGTTCCCATGAACTCTTATCATTTACATTGTGAAGACATTAACGAAGGCTATTCGAAAGTCTAAGGTACGTCTCACTCTTCATATTCGTAGAATATAGATTATAAGTAAATGTCTATGTGTTACTATGATGATGTAGTATAATTAGTTTTTAAAAATAATAGTGTAAGTCTCTAGAATTCCTTTTGTTGTATTTTAGCTTGAAGAGATTAGTTCTCTATGAACTATTCTTTCGTATAGATTATAGTCATTCGTCTACAAAATGGAAATCTTCTATGACCACATAGCAAACTCACGAAGATGAAGAAGAGCAAGCTAGTGGTTGACAATTAACATAGAAGTAGGATTAGTCGCGCAATGATCATAGACACACTATGGATGAACTCAAACCCCTTTTCGACCCCAAGAATTGTCTAAATCCATGTCAACCATCATCCACGTCTATCGAAATCAACTTGTTGATATTCTCAACTACGTCTTGCTATTTCATTATTTTCACTATCCATTCTTGTCTCATCTCAAATCGAATCAATTAATTTTCTTTTCAAAGAAATTAATTCCTCCTCCTTGCAAGAAAACTCATCTCTAAATCACCTCTCAAATTGACGTCTTGATTATCTCGTCCGAAATAGTCAAAGAAATTTTTTAATTAAACAAAGGGTTAATTAAAAATTGTCAATATTCATTCTCACAAAAACTGGCCAAAAATCGAAAAAAAAAAAATTTGAGGGTGGCCCCCTTAAAATTAAGGGGACCGGCCGTGTAAATTGGGCGGCCCCCTTAATTAATTAAGGGGACCGGCTACTGGAAAATTAAAACACCCCATTTCAGACGAATTTCTTATCCCAAACACCATTTCTCTCTTCCCTTTCCTCCTCTACTTGCTGTGACGAAAACCCAACACCATAACCACCAAAATCAAAACTTCAAATCACCCATTTAACCAAAAATCGCAAGGGGTAATCACTAACAAATCAATCAACAACATCGATTGTAAGTTTTCCATCATTCTTTTCATTTGATTTCATCCAATTTTACTCTCAATCAAAATTGGGTGTTCTTCATCATTTTCATACTTTTCATTTTAGTCTAGGATTTCCATAACTATAATGATACCCGTAGTCGTAGGAATACTACATTCTTGATAGGATTGAATCAAAACACTAATTGAGTCACAAAAATTTTTTTGGTTCAAAATTCTCATAAATATACATATTTTTTTTTCTTAAAACAAAGTTTATACATTGTTGATTCATGCCAAAAACATGGTTATAAAACAACATTACTTGCATCATAAAAACCGTACATTCCCCAAAATGTATTAATTTTCAAATCAATTAGAAAATTATGTTAAAGGGGTGTTTGGTTAGTTTCTTAGGAGCACATTATAATTTTTAGTATCGATCGATGACCATACCATTTGTTTTGGACACTTCGTAACATCACTTAACTAACTTGTATAAGTCATCAAGATATATAATTTATATATATATTGATATATTTTATGATTGGTATGAAATAAAGGGGCGTTTGGTTTAACTTTTTAAAACATAATTTTTGAATAAGAACAAACACTACTTAATTTTTATCAAGTTATAAATAATAAACTATTATTGTCAAACATGATATATACTTTGACATATAGCTTTTTGACAAGCTTAACAAATTTCATCGTTAATAAAGGGGTGTTTGGTTCTATGGTCTTGATGTTGGTATATATAACTAAATATATATTTTTTCAAAATCCGAGATTAAGTCAAAAAAAAAGAATTAAGGGAAAACATGGAGCACCTTTAGGAGTTATTTTTAAAGTCGATGTATATCCTTGTCCCCACATTTGTCATTTTCTCAAAAAAAAACTTAATTCATTTTTTTAGTAACAATTTTATGTTGTTGTATACAATTGTTTATGGGGTGACAAAATGCCAAGAGCCACTACCACCGTATATATTCCGCCTAATCCTACATCCCTTAAGTATCAAATCCCCGGATCTCCCCTACATTACCAAATTATTACAAATCCATTGAAAATCGCAACATGCACGAAGGTCGTGTTGTTGATCAAGGCCTTACTACAAATCCAATATACATTCGAGCATTCTTTCATAACTTTCAGTTCGATTGTCTCTATTAAAACTCAACGTACCGATTGTTTCTAAGATTTAATCTAGACTTTATAGTCAAGTCACGGGGTTCAAACGTATTGGATATGGCTATTCTTGTTATCTCCCCTTTATGATTCAACATGAAATTCTAACTACTCACTCCTTGCTCAATTCTGGTCTAAAAGTTCCTCTCAAAATTCCTTACAACGGTCAAGCCGTTTTCCACCAGACGTGGGACCTTTGCATTCTTGAGTTTTCTCAGAAACGCAGGTAAGGGACCATTTTCACTCGACCTTCCTAATCTCGATGACATTCGTCGACTTCTTGAATTGAAACGTTCTGTCATGTAGACCGTACCTTTATAGAGTTCAAACCGTCAACTTTACTCCAAAGCTAATCGTTACTATAAGAACTAAGCCCTGAATAACGCAATGGGAAGAACTCATTCGAGGAGCAATGTGTTCCAGATAGGAGGACATCGGGACATCTCCTCGCTTATCTTGCTCAACATGTTGTATTGTGTTGTTGCGGAGGACAATACAATCTTGCTTACTTCTTTGTCAAAAGAATAGAATGTGCTAGAGCTAATCCAACTGCAAATCTTCCATATGGCATGTTCTTGACTCGTCTTTATCGACACATCATGGAAGCATATCCTTATCTCGACAATGGCATTTATGACATTGTTTTCGGAGTTATGCGGTCCTTCTTGCTCTTAAACAAAAAAAAAAATAATAAAAACCTTCGAACGACCTCGAACTGATCGTGGCAAGGCACGCCCATTCCGTTTCCATCTTCAATTCTTTCATCATCATGGCACTTCATCTCATCAACATGATGTATGATGATGATGATGTTGCTCAGAAATTCTCGTTGCAGTAACCATATCCTACCATACCTATCTTAACTCTCTCGTCACATCAACTATCAAAACTACCAAGAATTCGCCTTCCGATTCCGAACAAACGTTATGTGAATGAAAACTTCTCTTTTTGAACGACCAAACCACCTTGCTCAAACCAAAATATTAAGAAATGCATAAGGAGATGCGCGGAAGGTTTCAAGTCATTTGGAAAGGCACTAAAAGGGTGTTTAGCAAGGAAAAAGAAGTGATGACATAGGCGTGAATAGTAACTAGATGGCTAAAATGTAGTTTTAAGACATTTTTTAACTTATTATGTGTATGATATTAACCTACTTGTGTGGTGATCATCTGATTTATTCGGAAAAAAGGCTTATGTGTTGGTTATCTTTTAGGTACTTGTTTGCTATGATGCCTTAAACCTTTGGTTGTTTTATTAAATAACTAGATATGGACACTTCTGGTTTCATGCTCACCAATGTGTTTATTATATTGTTATATGATTAAATGTGCTTAAAAAACTCTTATAGGGCCTTGCTGTAACTAAACACCAACAATGAAAATACTCTCACAAAATAAAGGGGGGGGAATTCTAAGAAAAAATCGTTTTCTGCTGAAAATGGGAAAACCAACAGTGGCGGACCCTTAATTCAAATTAAGGGTAGGCCCTTAATTTTAAGGGGACCGCCCATAGTATCTCACGGGTAAAACAGTATTTTTTTCTGCTTTTTCTGCCCTCTTTTACCTAGTATCAGCTATATTTGCCCAGAATGCTTGAAACAAAAATTTGGAAATACCCTAAACTTATTCAAATTCATTACTTTTTCAAACAATCTCTTCCCATAAATTCCCTCCAAAGCAATATCATAAAATCACATTCTCTCATTCATCATCAACCACTATTAAACCTCTATGCTCCACTAGTGCCTCTCTTTCCATGTCTCCAAGAGACCAAATATCAGCATCATTTACCAACCATTACAATTTGTTTGAATGGATTTAAAACCCAAGATGACAACAACAACTCCATCACCCAAACTCCATAATTTATAACCTATTGATCTAATGCACCCCTCCAAAACTCCATCATATAAAATATACTTCTTCTTTCAATTGACTATACACATACCCAAATCAACCAAACACTCGATCAACATCACTTTCACAAAATGGTACTTGAACCCACGATTATCTCTCTCCAAGAGTTTCTCCTACCTACTCCAACTCAAGGGATAATGCATCATTGGAATCACTCTCATCTGTCCTTAATTACCCCACTTGATGTTTAATTTTATACTCCTCACCATTCATCACCTATCATTGAGGGAATCCTATCCTTTACGATTTACTTGAAGACATGGTAAAGTATGCCTTTGTTGTATCCACAACGAAAACCTCATCTCTTTGGGTTTAAGTGCATGAACTTCAATCATATGTTTTCTATATATTAACATATGCTCTCACAACCACCAATCATTATTCACACCACCTTCCACCATCCCTCCCCAAACTAAAACTATACTCTATGTTATAGTCTCTCTATAATTGATCATCCACCTTTCTTCACGCTAAAATCCTATGAGCTTTACTGTTATAGGACTTTTTGTTGTTTCTAATTTCATGTATGTTGATGTTATTTTTCCTTATGTATGGATGAGTGTGTTTCACACACTATTTTAATTTTAATGAATGATCAAGTTGTTGGTTTGTATGCCATATTTTTCTTCCTTGTACATGTTAGAAAAATATTGTATTGTTCTAACCCATTTTGTAGCCTAAGAAACCATAGCTCATTCCTTGGTGCCTCGAAACGAGGGGGAGCACACATCAAGGGGTGAAGCACTTTTATATTTCGTTATTCCGTCGATTTTACTAGCAATCCTCGACGATGCCTTTTTGATTCTACAAAAAGGGGGAGAAATGACATGAAACTCACTAAATACTTGTTTAAAAATAATTTTACATTTAATGAGTTTAAATTTTGTAATCATCAAAAAGGGGGAGATTGTTGATAAAATATAATGCCTAAAAACATTAATAATATTTTTCCACATCTTTACGTTTTGATAATCACAAAATATAAAAACGTTCAACGTAAAATTAAACGTAAACAAGTAATTAGGAGTAAATTCTCATTTCAACATTTACATCACTTAAAGGTATGAATAAATAAATGCTTAATGCATTTTATGATCAAAGGAAATTTTTATTCAACCTCAAACTTTTATAAAATGTTGTAAACATTTTTATAAACATCACAAAACATTTTCTACATTTAAAAGAAATGTTTTATTCAAAATAAACATTTTGAATTTCAAATTTTCGAACCTAAAACGGCTAGAAAAAGTCCAGTAAACACCTCCCCTGAATAGGACAAAAAGAGGAGCGTCTGAAAATGGGCGGCCCCCTTAAATACATGGGCGGCCCCCTTAATTATAAGGGGGCCGACACCCTATTTAAGGGGACCGGCCATAGACCCCGCTCCTCCAGCTTGTCCTATAAATACTGGACTATTCCCCAACATTTTTCTTACCTTTTGCACTCATTCTTTCTGTTCTAAAACAGCCCATACATCTCTCTAAATCCTTTGATCATTTAATCATAAAGCTTTGTTTCCAAGTGATTCAAGCTTAATCCCTCAAGTGCAAGAGAAGAATACTTCCATCATCAAGTGAAGAAGTATTACACCTTAGTGTGCATAGCAATCTTGTTGCATCCATATCACATATTTGTAAATCAATTGTATATCTTGTAAGTTGTGTGTAGTAGCTAGATCTTTACGATCTTTGTAAGTATAGTTAGATCGTGGTGATCTTAACAAGTAGTGTTAGATAGTTGTAATATAAGTAGTGTGGTGAAGTGAAGTTTTGAAGTTGTGAAGAAGTTGTGAAGTTGTGAAGTCGTGAACAAGTCGTGAAGTTGTGTTGTGTTAGATTGGTTCTAGCTAAGATTAGAACTCGACATTTAGCTTTGTGTCGTAAATCGGTGTAAGCAACGTTGTGTACGATTTTCTCCGCCATAAGGGAGTTTGTTGACATAGTGAAGAAAACTCTCGAGTTTGGTGCTCGGGGAGTGGAGTAGGGCGAAGAGGTGCTTCGTTACCGAGCCACTATAAATCCTCGCATTATGGTTTGATTGTTCTTACTCTTATCTCTTGTTTTACTTTATCGTTTCATATACTTATATTGTTCATATCGTGCGAGCATTGAATTCACAAAAAGTCGAATCTAAGTTTTACAAACATACATAAACCTTAGATTTAAAAAGCGGTAAAACTATTCAACCCCCCTTCTAGTTTTCAACAAGACTGCCAATTCCTGGAATCTTCTAATGTAAGTCTTGAGATCATTTCCTTTTACAGTCAGATTATAAAATTTATCTTCCATTTTCTTGACCTCAGTTCAGGGACAATACTTCTTTATTAAGAGCTTTTTAAATTCGAACCAGTTGATCTTGTAAGCTTCCTCTCTTCCAATAGGCTGGGCGAATGAATTCCTCCAGGATAAAGCTTCCTCGGTTAGAGTACCAGTAGCAAATTTCACTTTGCAGTCCTCGGTACAGTTACTACGGAGAAATACCGATTCAGTTCGTTCAAACCAATGGATGAGGCCAACAGCGCCTTCCGTACCTTTGAAATTGAAAGTTTGGTAGCTCATAAACTCTTTGTAGCTACATTTTCTTGCTACAGGAGTTTCACCTTGTCGGGTGTTCCTATTTGTATTGTCAACATTTGCCATGGTAGTAGCTTGTGCTTCTAGAGCTGCGAAAACACTATCAGCAACTAGTTTCTTGATGGCGGCCTGAGTCATGGCTGGTGCTGCAGATGTTGATGTCCTCTTGGGAGCCATTCTATCAACATTTACAAGACAACACAAAATAAGAATCATATCATAAGTCATTTGTACAATGTATGGAAATTTTGATAATGACTTACTTGATACAAGTTTTAACAAAGAAATACACATTCTTTGATATTACCTTGCAGGATATAACGAACAATTTTGGAATTAACATTCTAACAAGCATCTAACTCATTAAGTTTCTCAAGGACTGGTTCACTTCCTAGTGGTTTCGGTATAATCCATAACGAGTTATCTAACTCTGCAAAGATAGACTCATCTGGAAGTCTTCGATTCCAAAAAATTTATGTTTAATGTCTTTGTTATTAATTATATTCGGATATAAAGGTTCGAAAAAAAACTGGTGGTAAGAATCATAGTAATCCTGGATATATCTGGGTATGAGTAATCGTAATACAGGAAATAGGATAGACAACCACGACATACATAAATCGGTATCATAAAACAACGAGGTATAATGGAATCACCACTGTATTAAGTCATAAACAACTCATCTACATATTTTACATAGTCAAAAATTGACAAGTGTCATTAGTTATGCCACACATCTAGTGGTTGGAATCTAAAAAGCTGTAAATGACAAAGATCTAGTCTAGTAGTCTGGTGGTCCTCCCTTGTGGTTCTTGAGCTTACAGATCTTGTCCAGAAGACTCTTCATATCTGATCGGTGGCGAACCTGGATATCCTCGATGAGTATCTCCAGAGTAGAAGTCCTGACGTGAGCAAGAACAATCTCGTCGTCATGTCTTATTTGCTCTCTCTGAAATCCAAAAATCTGAGTACGGGCTTCTTGAAGTTAGGTTTCTAGTTGGTCAAAATCTCGATGTATGATTACTCGACCGTTACCAAGACCTTCTACCTTATCTTCTATGTGCTCAATGCGCTCAAGAGGGAGCTCATCTAAGTGATTCAGACTAGTCTCAATCTGTTCCTCATGGCGCTCCAGAGGCGTCTTATGAGAACTCTCTCCAATCTCAAATACTTAAGGTAGAGCAGAAGTAGAGGAGGATGATCGGGAACGAGCTCGTTTCTTAGGTGGTAAAATCTCTTCGGGAAGAAAGAAATCTTGAGGATCAAACATTGGTGATAGTGGCAACAATGAAGATGGAGGCGAAATAGTTGGTGGAGCAATAGGAGCTTGTGGTGGTGGAATAGGTGATTCAATACTAGTAGCATTATATGCTTGCATAACCTTCATATATGGATCATCGTGGAAAGGTGAGATGGCTAACGAGGCCAAACGATACTTAGATAAATCATCTGAAGGATCAAGAGAGGTGTTTCCCGGTGAGGCTGGGGAATAGTCCGGTGAAGCTGGAGTATAGTCAGGTAGTGTTTGTAGAGGAAAAGGCATCCTCAACATCAAAATTAGATGGGACGATAATAGGATAGATATAGTCAGGAGTAGACATAATTCTGTAACAACCCAGTGTAAAATAACATAAGTTATTTATATAATTGTTATGTATCTTTACATACTATTCCGGAAATATAGTGGCACGGATGACTTTCTTGGACAGAAAATAGTTATAGTTTAGGTTTTAATCTTGTTCTCCATAACCGAGGCTCTTGATGCCAATCTGTAACACCCCTTTATTTGACATATAGCAGCGGAAGCTAATTTGAGGTATTAATTCATGAATCAACAATCATAATTATAGAAAATGACTCAAAAGAGACGTTTTAGAAAATTTAGTTATCATTCAATAATGATCAGAGTTTTTACAAACAGAGGTTGAACAATTTCGAGACTATACCTTTTTATAAATATATATAAATATAAATATAAAGTATACTTATATATATATATATAAATATATAATAAGGGTAAGAATCAAAAAAATCACAATTATAGTAAACCGAGAGTATGAATTAAACGTTAAAGAAATTTTTCTAAAAAAGAATTATATTTTTTTGACTTTTTTATAATTTTTTATGAATTAAAAACGATTTTAATGAAAATTAAATATAAAAAATACTAAACGTTTTATAAAAAATCTTTAAAAATTCTGAAAAATTGCTTAAACTATGACAATCCTAAGAAAAATAAGCTAGGCAAAACAGCTTATCAAAATAAGCTGTTAAAAATCAAAACGGGCTTATAAGCTTAATGGGCCAAAAAGTGGTTAAAGTGAAATTGTTTGTAAACTATAACGGATGAGCTATTGAAGCACAATGGTTACTATGTGTTGAGTGTGAGACGAGTGTGTGTGGTAAGGGAGGTCAAAGGTTCAAACCTTGTGGCCTACCTTCTTGCTATCTCCTTTTTTTTCTTTTTTTTAAATACTTACAAAACAAACAAAGATAAGCACAATTAAAAAGAACAACTTTTTATGAAGACTTATAAAAAAGCCAGAAAAAGCATAAATAAAACAGACAATAAACTTATTTTACACTTAACTTATAATGGCCAAAATTGTTTGCTTTTTAAAGGGCAATATAAGCACAATTGGTATCAGAGCCTCGTGGCTCTTGATCTAGGGTTTATAAGGTTTTCCTATGTATTTATTTTTCTGTAATTTTTTATCTATAAACACATATATTTTGGGTCCACAGACGCCCTTGGATCTTGAACAATGAGGATGTGTATGGTTCATTTTGGAGGTTCAGTTTATGCTATAATTCTTGATTGGAAAAGTTACACGCTCCTTTACAAATATTTGGTCGGAGTATGATACGATTCAGCCCTTGACATTGGATCTAGGATACTGGTCGTTGATGCGACGGAGCTCACTGAGACTATCGGCCATAGTATGTGATCGCCATGCTAATATTGTCTAAAAGAATTATTCAAAGACATTTTATTACATGATATTGTAATAAGCATGTCTTTTTCGCACTGAAGGAAGATTTGATCTATGCTACTGAGTTCAAGATTCAAGAGATGGTGAGTATACTTTTAAGGGGAAGCTTATTGTTGATATACTTAACCATCTACATGCATCACTTGAGGGGAAGCGTTTACGAGTTGCACAAGACCCCTATTAGATGATTACAAAAAGGGGAAGAAGATTCACGATGTGCAGCTTATTATTGTGATGACATGTTTTAGCATTGTTTCTTCATGCAGATTGTTTTGTAATATCAAATAGGGGAAGATTGTTAGGAATTACAGATTTGATGATTACAAAACCCATAAACAGAAATGAAGAAAGAAGAAACAAAAGGAAACAAGATATGCTAAAGAAGGAAACAAGATCAAGATTAATGTTGATTGAAATCAACATTAATGTTGAAGATATAGATTAGTCAAACATTAATGTGATGATTAATGTTAATTAATTAGTTTCCTAATTGTATTATGTTTTCTTTTGAAACAATAAGGACCTATTATGTAATAGTTAGTTAGCTTTATTAGTAAGCTAGGGTTTCTTGTAACCTCCCTCTATTATATAAAGAGGGTAGGCGTCTAGGTTACAGGGATCCAATTCATAGTAGACTTCTCCAATGATAGTTTAAACGCATAGAAAGCGTGTGTAGTAGTTAGTAGTTATTTTCTTTATTAATGTTTAATAAAGAAAACCTTATTAGTAACATGATTGTGTTCTTCATATTCCGCTGCGTGTTACAATCATTGTTATCATACCCTAGATGAGTCCTAATAACGATCTATGGAGTCATTATAGGATTCCACAATTGGTATCAGAGCCTCGTGGCTCTTGATCTAGGGTTAATAAGGTTTTCGTGTATAATTTTATTTTGTTTTATCAAAAGGCATATTTGCCCATTAGGGTTCTTAAGGAAACTCTAATTCATTTAAAGATGGCAGCAGTCAGGCAGAAGTGAAGGCATCAGGGTTTCTTCTCAAACCCTAACCTCGAAGCATATGGATTGGTTTACAGCGTGTACACAAGCAGATCAGCAATAACCCTTTTACATCTTTTGGGTTTGTAATGTATTTGAACGATTATAGAGGTTTAGATGTTCCTACTGCTAAGCTTTTCTTAATTCCTACTGGTAAGCGTGTGGTTCCTGCTGGTAGTTCATGGTTCCTGCTGGTAGTTCCTGCTGGTAGGCTTTGTGGTTCCTGCTGGTCTGCTTACGGTTTCTTCTGCTAGTATTATAGGTCCACAGACGCCCTTGGGTCTTGAACAATGAGGATGTGTATGGTTCATTTTGGAGGTTCAGTTTATGCTATAATTCTTGATTGGAAAAGTTACACGCTCTTTACAAATATTTTGGGGGGCATATGATACCATACAGTTCATGATATGATTATTGAGGAAAAAGAATAATCATAAGCATTGAGTGGTTTCTGGTTGATCCGTCTGAGCTCACTGAGACTATCGGCCATTGCATGTGATCGCCATGCATATATTGACTACAAGAATTATCCAAAGACATTTTATTACATGATATTGTAATAAGCATGTCTTTTTTGCACTGAAGGAAGATTTAATCTATGCTACTGAGTTCAAGATTTCAAGAGATGGTGAGTATACTTTTAAGGGGAAGCTTATTGTTGATATACTTAACCATCTACATGCATCACTTAAGGGGAAGCGTTTACGAGTTGCACAAGACCCCTATTAGATGATTACAAAAAGGGGAAGAAGATTCACGATGTGCAGCTTATTATTGTGATGACATGTTTTAGCATTGTTTCTTCATGCAGATTGTTTTGTAATATCAAATAGGGGAAGATTGTTAGGAATTACAGATTGATGATTCAAAAAACAATAATACTTATATAAATAAAGAAGAAACAAAGGAAAAAAGATATGCTAAAGAGAAACAAGATCAAGATTAATGTTGATTGAAATCAACATTCATGTTGAAGATATAGATTTGTCAAAATTAATGTGATGGATAATGTTATTAATTAGTTTCCTAATTATAATTATGTTTTCTTTTGAAAACAATAAGGACCCTATTATGTAATAGTTAGTTAGCTTTATTAGTAAGCTAGGGTTTCTTGTAACCTCCCTCTATTATATAAAGAGGGTAGGCGTCTAGGTTACAGGCATCCATTCATAGATAGTCTCTCCAATGAGAGTCTAAACGCATAGAAAGCGTGTGTAGTAGTTAGTAGTTAGTTTCTTTATTAATGTTTAATAAAGAAAACTTTATTAGTAACTGATTGTGTTTCTTCATATTCCGCTGCGTGTTATAATAATTGTTATCATACCCTAGATGAGTCCTAATAACGATCTATAGAGTTATTATAGGATTCCACAATTGGTATCAGAGCCTCGTCGCTCTTGATCTAGGGTTAATAAGGTTGTCGTGTATAATTTTATTTTGTTTTATCAAAAGGCATATTTGCCAATTAGGGTTCTTAAGGAAACCCTAATTCGTTTAAAGATGGCAGCAGTCAGGCAGAAGTGAAGGCAGCAGGGTTTCTTCTCAAACCCTAACACTCTGAAGCATTTGGTTTGGTTTTACATGCATGTACACAAGCCAGATGAGCAATAACCCTTTTTACATCTTTTGGGTTTGTAAGTATTGAAAGTTATAGAGGTTTGGATGTTCTACTGCTAAGCTTTTCTTAATCTATGGTAAGCGTTTCCTTATGTGGTTCCTGCTTGGATAGTTCATGGTTCCTGTGGAAGTTCCTGTTGGTAGGCATTATGGTTCCTGCTGGTCTGCTTATGGTTTCTTCTGCTAGTATTATAGGTCCACAGACGCCCTTGGGTCTTGAACAATGAGGATGTGTATGGTTCATTTTGGAGGTTCAGTTTATGCTATAATTCTTGATTGGAAAAGTTACACGCTCTTTACAAATATTTTGGGGGGCATATGATACCATACAGTTCATGATATGATTATTGAGGAAAAAGAATAATCATAAGCATTGAGTGGTTTCTGGTTGATCCGTCTGAGCTCACTGAGACTATCGGCCATTGCATGTGATCGCCATGCATATATTGACTACAAGAATTATCCAAAGACATTTTATTACATGATATTGTAATAAGCATGTCTTTTTCGCACTGAAGGAAGATTTGATCTATGCTACTGAGTTCAAGATTCAAGAGATGGTGAGTATACTTTTAAGGGGAAGCTTATTGTTGTTATACTTAACAATCTACATTGCATCACTTGAGGGGATATAGCGTTTACGAGTTGCACAAGACCCCTATTAGAATGATTACAAAAAGGGGAAAGAAGATTCACGATGTGCGGGCTTATTATTGTGATGACATGTTTTAAGCATTGTTTTTCTGCAGATTGTTTTGTTAATTATCAAATAGGGGAAGATTGTTAGGAATTACAGATTTGATGATTACAAACCTATAAACAGATATGAAGAAGAAGAGAAAAAAAAAAAAAAAGAAAAAAAAAAAAAGAGAAAGGGAAAAAAAAAAAAAAAAAAAAAAAAAAAAAAAAAAAAAAACAAAAAGAAACAAAAGAAACAAGATATGCTAAGAAGGAAACAGATCAAGATTAATGTTGATTGAAATGCAAATTAATGTTGTAAAGATTATAGATTAGTCAAACATTAATGTGATGAGTAATGTTAATTAATTAGTTTCCTAAAGTATTATTATTTTCTTTTGAAACAATATGGACTATTATGTAATAGTTAGTTAGCTTTATTAGTAAGCTATGGTTTCTTGTAACCTCCCTCTGTTATATAAAGAGGGTAGGCGTCTAGGTTACAGGGATCCAATTCATAATAGACTTCTCCAATGAGAGTCTAAACGCCTAGAAGCGTTTCTTTTTTACTGGTTTTGTTTAATGTGTAGTAGTTAGTAGTTAGTTTCTTATTAATGTTAATAAAGAAAACCTTATTATTAACATGATTGTGTTCTGTCAATATTCCGCTGCGTGTTACAATCATTGTTATCATACCCTAGATGAGTCATAATAACGATCTATGGAGTCATTATAGGATTCCACATAAGCTGTTTGAGAAATTTTAGAAGACACAGATTTAATAGAAACCTTTAAAACTTGATATTAAACCTAAAAACTTTTAAAAAATGGATTAAAAGACTTAATTAAAACTGTTTAAAAGTGGCTTAATGACCCAAACCATTTCATTTTTGACCCATTTTGAGTCTTGACCCAAACACCCCCTTAAGAATCTAGTTTTGCAATTTAAACTTGAAATAAGATGAAATAAGCTGAGGCTTATAAAAGCAAATCATTAACTAACTGTTTTAAAGTCTAATAAGCAAATTACAATCTTCAATAAGCACTTGACTATAAGCAAATTAAATGAGCAGGTTAAAGCTACATAAAACAGTTTACATTAAAAACCTATTCTAATGACATGAGAACTATAAACTAAGCATTTTAAACAATTCTAAGGTAAGATGAGCAGACATAAGCAAATAGAAATAGTAAATAAGCAGAGGATAAGCACTTGCTAAAATAAGCTAGAAAAATGAGTAGAAATTAATGTACCTTGTCCTTTGCGAAACCAAGGACTTAAATAAGCTTATACAGCTTCCCTAGAGCCCTAACCTACCCAGCTCATGAATAAGCACTCTACTAAACCCATAAGCTCTTCCATTTTCAGCTTATCTTCCAAAAAGCTAATAACCAAATCTTTTTGATTCCAATGACAGAAAATTCTCAAAAGCTATTATATGAACTTATATGAGTTAAACAGTTTTTAAAAGCTTATAAGAGCTTGTGGAAATGGCTTGTAAACTTAAAATAGGACACAAGAGCAGTTTTTAGAGAATTAAAAGATAATTTTTGCATAAAACTTAAAATTTCATTAAAGCATAAATTGAATACAAAACTTAAAGTTAATATGACAGGATTAAAAGACTAAAAACATAAATTAAAAAACATTAAAAATTACACTACACTACTCCTAGTTACTCATTTCTTCTCCGTCTTCTTTTCTTTTTATAGTCCTTTAAAACCCTAGTTACCTTCATCTTGTCTCTTAGTTATGAAGCTTCTAGCCTCTCCAATTTGAACCCTTGGATTGGAGTGGTCACCAAGGGTTTTAACCATATATGTTGGATCATGATTGACGAATGAGAGAAGAGAGAGGTTGCCAGCTGTGTGTTTGTTGTTTTATGGTGTGGGGTTTGGGTTTTACTTTGTCGTGTTGTAGGGAAGGAAAGGGACAGAGGTGGGAGATGATGAATAGTGAATGGCGGGTATGGACTTAAGGTTTAAGTTTTGGCAACTTTAGTCCCTGAAAGTGTATAGTTGCATTGCATTCATAGTCCTTGAGGTGTGCAACTTTGGTCCTTGAAGTTATAGAACTGTTTGCACCGTTAGTCCTTAAGGGACTAACGGTGTAAGGGATAAAAGGGTTATAGGTTAATGGGTGTTTTAAGGGTTGTTAGGCTTGTTTGTTGGGCCGGGTGTGGTATAAAAAAAACTTGGGCTTTTATAAGTCTTTAAGTCTTGTAATATATAAGTGGGTTGACCCGGGCCCACTAGGTGGGTACGGGTGGGCCCACTTTTGGCAATTTAGGTTTTCGGGTTCGGTTTTCAATGCTCTTTCCAATGCCTCATCCCGGCGTTGACTTTGACTTTTTGACTTTTTGTTGACTTTGACTTTGTCTTTTTTACTTCTCACGGTCTTTCCGTTCTCGTGCTTGGTTTTGTCATTTTGGCTTCAATTTTTATCCTTTTCTTAGATATTCATTACTTACACAATATAAATGCAAAACATACAAATACATTGTATTTTTGGTACTTTTTTAGTCATTTAGGTCCGGTTTTAGCGGTCAAAGGTATGTGTAATTAAACACGTACCAAAATCCCCCATACTAAGATATTGCATGTCCTCACGCAATGCTATAAGTAAGCACTTATAAAACTAAGAATCTCGATCCCCCTTGACTAATTACATTGAAAAGTAGCTTAGTGTTCATCGAGGGGAATTAAAGAATTAAGAGTCTAGAGAAGCTCCCATTTTTACCATTTTTAAAGATATTCACTTATTACCACTAATATTTTTGTAATTTTCCTTTTTCTCATCATTTTTTTAGCAACTAACTTATTTGACTTTCGTTATTTTCATAACCGTTAGGGATCATAGAACAAGATGCATTTCGATCTGAGAATGCCCCAAAAAGGATAAATTCATCGTTCCCGACTTTTCACTTGTCCAAACCAAGCTTAAAACGAAATCAAAATTGAGTATCAGTTAAGATGCTAACACTACTAATATTTGCAACTTGTGAACTTTTCACTCCTGACAATTATTATATATTAGGTGAATGTGCCATTTTTAAATTTTAACTATGGATCAACGTTTTGCAAACTCTATGTTTCACGTTCCACCCAAGCATAATGAGTTGGAAGGTGAGATCATCCCATGTAGCGAATTTCGTCTCGGCACATCCTAACCTTGCGGCTAAGTGACCAGGCTTTTAACACCCCATAGAGACTAGTATCGGGACTCACGGACCTTAGGTTTCAAAAACTCTTAGGTTTTCTGTATATACATAGCTTATTTAAAAACTTAAAATAGAATAGTCAAAGTTCAAAAGCATATTTAAATTTAACAAAAAGAGATCTTATACTTATTAATTCACACTTAACATTTAAACATAACATTGATACAATTGTAACCCTCGACCTTTTAGAAGGCTGTAACATCGGTTGTGAGCCGGCAAGATGCAGCAAACTTTTATCAGTCTCGGATTTTTATTCTTACTATGGGCTTTTTTTAGAAGGCTGCAACATCAGTTATGAGCCGGCAAGATGCAGCAAACTTTTATCAGCCTACAGTTTATATTTATTTTTATTTTTTTTTCATTTTTCCTTATTTTTCATATATATATTTTTTATTTTTTATTTTTATTATTTTTATTTTTTTTATATTTCTCGATATAGAAAAGACTTCTTTTTGAAAAATTCAAGTATAAATTTGAACTAAGACTAAAATTTTTGCTATTAACTACATAAAAATTGTTGATTTAAGTTTAATCTCATAATTGCAGTATTATTAAATACGGGTTAAGAAGCTTATGGAGAAAAAAGCCACACATTACATACATGTGATCTTAAGATTTCCATATATAATCCGTGTGTAAAATCTCACTCTACTTATACACTATCATTTTTTGCGTTCTTCGCGAATATCCACGACAGCAACGCTTTAGCTAAACGGGAAGGAATAAGCTAGTGCTCATCTCGCTCGATGGTGTCAAACTAAAATTTTTTCTCTTTTTCATTCACAGGCAGCGAAAGTCGAAAATTTGTGACAAAAACACTTATGTTATTTTTTGAAAATTTTAAATTTTTCTTTTTTTTTGAAATTTTGTTGGTATAAAAACGAGATTACGTGAAAACAACGGCTGCAGCTGCAGGCACAATCAAATCGATAGATCCCCCCATACTAAAATTAAACATTGTCCTTAATGTTTTAAGAAGGGTCTCCACGTAAATCCTATGCTTAAAGATAAAAGTTAGTCAATTGGATTAGGATATTGGATTTCCCAAATGAAGCTGAGGATTTGAAGCTCGAGTGATCGAAGGAAAAAACCGCGAGCACGAGAGGCTTTAAAAATCCGGGACAATCCTGGACAATCACAAAAACATAAGCAAACGAGAATGGAAAGAGGCAAGCCTCATCATAAAAAAACACTTATTCATTACTACATAATATAACTACGGATAAGCATGGGGTGCCTCCCACGAAGCGCTTGTTTAGGGTCACTAAGCTTGACCCAATCCCCGAATTAAGTTGTCCATGGGGAAAGCAAATAGAAGAGAAAATCTCAATCGGGCTTTCATTAATGTTTGGATAAACATTAAAGCACATGAAAGTTCCATCCCGATGAGATGCCGCCAGCTCTAAGTGGAGATGCCAGGGTCAAAAATGGTGTCTTCACTCCTGGTGGAGAGAAGAAATGAAGAAGTCACTGGTTAGTGAAGAATGGTAGAAAGACTCGGACGACACATGTGAAGTCTAGATCATGGTGATCCTCAAAGGGGAAAGTCACATATGTCAGAGAAGGAATGTCCAGAAGGGGAATGTGATCATCATGAAGCAATCTTTCTAGAAAAAGATTATCCCCTTCGGAGTCCGAGTAATCACTATCAATACCCGGGGGTATTGATTCATCAGAAGCAAGAAACAAATCGATCTCCTCCATAAAAGGGTCACAATCCTCAGCGGGGATATGAGATGGAGGGAAAGACTCGATAGAATTTTCCATATTAAGTTCTTCCGGCGGTCGTAGAGATCAATTTTCATACGACAAATTCTCAACAAGACGGATTTTTTCCTCTAGATCAAAGTCGGCTTCCTCAATTCCCGGTGGAATTGGATTGATATGAGCGAGTTCACCGGAGAACTCCTCGAGAAGATAATCAAACTTAGGAGAAGAATCAATCAAAGTATCTCGATTAAGCAAAGATTCGATAATATTAGACTCTGCATTAAAGTGATGTGGATCTATCTTAGTGAAAATGATTTCTTCATCAAAAAGAGGGTTCGAATAAATTTCATTCGGAACGTCCTCATCACAAAATGACTTGTTGTCACTAGAGGAGAAATCGTCGTCAAAATCAAAGAGAGGAATAGAAGAAGTCGTAAAATCATCACAAACTGGCACATCACACTCACTTTCGATATCAAAAAAATCCTCAGACTCACTTGGGATTGGGACAAGGTTCTCAACACTAGACTTTATTACTTTGTTCGATTCCGTTTTCGGAATAGTGCTAAGATGCTCGTCCCCATACTTAGAGAGTTATTGGGTTCCTCGGTTGGTAAATCGGGTGTGATTGCGATAGTATACTCCTCGTCACATCTTCGTAGTAGTAGACAGGACAATTCCAACTCGGAAGATTAATATATTCTGCCAGATCCTCGTTTATACTTTTCAAATCTTGAAGAAGTTTGCTAAGCAATTCTTGTACCTCCTCGGGTTGAGCATGCTGAATTTCAAAAAATTTCTCCCAAGCTCTTGTTAAAACCTTCGTTGTTTCTCTAAAAGATATACGATTAAACTTCTTTAAAAAGGTTTGTATATAATTCATGAGATTTTTTCTAGCTTGCAAAATTTCCGCACTAGTTTCTTGAGGAGGCTGATGAATGACGGGAAACTGCGGGGGTTGGAATTGGTCAAAACCGAAAGAGTTAGAGTTATAGAGATTTTGACTCATCGGTTGACACTCAAAAGTTGCATGAGGATCCCCGCAGTTTTGACAACAAATGTATTGTTGAGAAGAACTTTGAGAATTTTGTGGAAAATAATTATCATTAAAGTTTTGATTGTAACACGGTTCCTGCTCATAGACAAGCAGGAACTGTGGTGGACAATCATAACCATAATGAGCATTATTTCCACATAACTTACACAAGTAAGTCTCAAACTGGAGCTGTGAAGGGTGGGTGAAAACACTTGGAGAGTCATTGAAAGAATTTGGATTTGGATCATAAGCAAATGAATTTCCAGCTCTCAAAGCGCAAAACGAACAAAATCCACCGTTTAACGGGCCTTCACATACCCAACAAGTGACTGGCTTTCCATCTCCGTTAGCACAATTCAAACAAACTCCATTTATAAAATTAACTCCACAATGCTGGCACGTACATTGATAACAATAAAAGCCAACACATGGTTATCCACACCTCATACGCTCGCTTTGTTCGAATGACGACATTAGAATTAAATAATATAGAGGAATAAGAAAATAATTAAATGGATAAGAAGAAAAAGAAGATTATTTTTGGGTTTTTACGTTTTTTGAACAATTCATTTAAAGGACAGAATGAGATAAGACAACTTAAACCAATTTATCAACAAGCTTCACGGTAACTCTCTAAAAGAAAAACGCACAAAGGAGTTTGTTTAACTTTAAAAGGTGAGTCGTACGTCGCGAGAGACACAAAAGGTAAGTTTTTGATCTTTTGTTCGGGAACTTATTAATGGATAATACTTCAGTTGAAAGTATTATATGTTGGTGTTCTTTTACCAACTTGATAAAAAAAATTATTTCTTTTTATGGATAATGTTTTTATATTTTTGATTTTATTTATTTATTTATTTATTTATTATTATTTTTTTATATTATATACTAAATAAAAGAAAAATTTTTTTGTATTATTATTTTTTTATAGGAAAATAAACAAAATAACAAATCGTCAAACGGCTTCAACAATCGTAAGCAATCCTCCCCGGCAGCGGCGCCAAAAACTGATCAATTTCGAGACTATACCTTTTTATAAATATATATAAATATAAAAATAAAATATACTTATATATATATATAAATATATAATAAGGGTAAGAATCAAAAAAATCACAATTATAGTAAACCGGGAGTATGATTCCCGGGTCGTTTCCCCGACGAGGAATGCAATTGAAAGTCGAGAGTCGTTTTGAGAATCGATGCTTGAATGGAACAAGATTATGATTGGTTATCTAAAACTACAGGAAAATTAAGGCAAAAACTTAAAAACCCTTAAGGGAAAACAAATTTTTAAAAACCCAAACCGGGAATCCTAAACGGGACCTAAAACCCTAAATTATCAAAATTAAGTCCTAAGATGATCTTTTTGGTTTTTATAAGTCTTAAATGACTAAAAAGCTAGAACAAAGAAAACTAGGCCAAAAACGAAGGAGACTAGGGCTTAAACACTCTAAAAACGTGAACGGGATTCAATCCCGTTCTTTCAAAATCCAAATTTTGCAATTAAAAACCTACGAAAGCCAATCTAATTTTCCTAAGTTCAAAATGTTAAAAGAAAATTTTCTAAAAAATAATTATATTTTTTTGACTTTTTATAATTTTTTATGAATTCAAAACGATTTTAATGAAAATTAAATATAAAAAATACTAAACGTTTTATAAAAAATTTGAAAAATTGCTTAAACTATGACAATCCTAAGAAAAATAAGCTAGGCAAAACAGCTTATTAAAATAAGCTGTTAAAAATCAAAACGGGCTTATAAGCTTAATAGGCCAAAAAGTGGTTAAAGTGAAATTGTTTGCAAACTATAACGGATGAGTTATTGAAGCACAATGGTTACTATGTGTTGAGTGTGAGATGAGTGTGTGTGGTAAGGGAGGTCACAGGTTCAAACTTTGTGGCCTACCTTTTTGCAATCTATTTTTTTCTTCTGTTTTTTAAATACTTACAAAACAAACAAAGATAAGCACAATTAAAAAGAACAACTTTTTATGAAGACTTATAAATAAGCCAGAAAAAGCATAAATAAAACAGACAGTGAACTTATTTTACACTTAAACTTAAATGGCAAAACAGTTTGGCTTTTAAAGGGCAAATAAGCAAATGAAAAAGTAAAATAAGCAAACACAGATCACTAGACAAACCTAATAAGCATCTAAGAACAAAATTCAGTAAGAAAATTAAGCAGAAAAGCTCAAATGAGCTAATAAGCAAAATAGGCCAAACTGCTTAGTCAAACAGCCCCACTAGGCACCTTTGGGCTTATTTTTAAGTCTGAAGGTGGATCCTTATGGCTTAAGGGCTTATATGCCCTTAAAGCTTGGCTTATGAACTACAATAAGCAACTTTTCAGAAAGGAATTTGAAATCTAGATAAGTCATGAAAAAGGCAAAAGAAAGGAGCTGATCACACTCAGCTGCTACTGATTTCGTTATCTTTAAAAGACATCTTGGCTTATTCAGCCTCAATTTTAAGCTAGACAAAGAACTTTAAAACGGAAAATAAGCTGAAACAGAAGAAGTTTATACTACAAGTTACTCATAAATCAAAAATCAGACTTAAAAACTTATGAGGCATTATCAAATTTGACTGCTGAATTTTAACTTTTTAAAAAGACAAGAAAAATGTATGACAGAAATGCACCAAATGCAAAATACAATTGGTACAATAAAACTTTACTTTCCCTACTGCATTTTACTCTAAATGGAAGTAAGAACAAATTTTTAAACAGTCTTTTAAACAGAGACCAAATCTAAGCTATTTGAGAAATTTTAGAAGACACAGATTTAATAGAAAAGCATAAAACCCTTAAAACTTGATATTAAACCCTAAAAACTTTTAAAAAATGGATTAAAAGACTTGATTAAAACTGTTCAAAAGTGGCTTAATGACCCAAACCATTTTTGAAACATTTTTAACCCAGTTTGAGTCTTGACCCAAACACCTCTTAAGAATCTATTTTTGCAATTTAAACTTGAAATAAGATGAAATAAGCTGAGGCTTATAAAAGCAAATCATTAACTAACTGTTTTAAAGTCTAATAAGCAAAATAAAATCTTCAATAAGAACTTGACTATAAGCAAATTAAATGAGCAAGTTCAAGCTACATAAAACATTTTACATTAAAAACCTATTCTAATGACATGGGAACTATAAACTAAGCATTTTAAACAATTCTAAGGTAAGATGAGCATACATAAGCAAATAGAAATAGTAAATAAGCAGAGGATAAGCACTTGCTAAAATATGCTAGAAAAATGAGTAGAAATTAATGTACCTTGTCCTGTGCCAAACCAAGGACTTAAATAAGCTTATACAGCTTCCCTGGAGCCCTAACCTACCCAGCTTATGAATAAGCACTCTACTAAACCCATAAGCTCTTCCATTTTCAGCTTATCTTCCAAAAAGCTAATAACCAAATCTTTTTAATTCCAATGACAGAAAATTCTCAAAAGCTATTATATGAACTTATATGAGTTAAACAGTTTTTAAAAGCTTATAATAGCTTGTGGAAATGGCTTGTAACCTTAAAATAGCATTAATTCATAAAACTTTTAAAAGAGACAGAATTGTAATAACTTGAAAACAGAAATTTGCATTAATTCATTAAAATGGTTACAAAGCTTTAAAAGTAAAATACAGAATTTTAAATTGACATAAAAAACATTAAAATTAAAATTATACTACTCCTACACTACTTTCTTCTCAGTCTTCTTTTCTTTTTATAGTCCTTTAAAACCCTAGTTGCCTTCATCTTGTCTCTTAGCTATGAAGCTTCTAGCCTCTCTAATTTAGACCCTTGGATTGGAGTGGTCACCAAGGGTTTTAACCATATACGTTGCATCATGATTGACGAATGAGAGAAGAGAGAGGTTTCTAGCTGTGTGTTTGTTGTTTTATGGTGTGGGGTTTGGGTTTTACTTTGTCGTGTTGTAGGGAAGGAAAGGGACAGAGGTGGGAGATGATGAATAGTAAATGGCGGGTATGGATTTAAGGTTTGAGTTTTGGCAACTTTGGTCCCTGAAAGTGTATAGTTGCATTGCATTCATAGTCCTTGAGGTGTGCAACTTTGGTCCTTGAAGTTATAGAACTGTTTGCACCGTTAGTCCCTTAAGACTAACGGTGTAAGGGATAAAAGGGTTATAGGTTAATTGGGTGTTTTAAGGTTGGTTGGGTTTGTTTTGGCCGGGTGTGGTATCAAAAAACTTGGTCTTATTATAAGAGTCTCTAAATCTTGTAATATTTAAGTGGACTACCGGGCCCACTAGGTTGGGTACGAGTGGGCCACTTATGGCAATTTAGGTTTTTTGGGTTCGGTTTTTGAAGCACTTGTTTCCAATGCTCAACCCGGGGTTACTTGACTTTTTGTTGACTTTGACTTTGTCTTTTTGACTTCTCACGGTCTTTCCGTTCTCGTGCTCGGTTTTGTCGCTTTGGCTTCAATTTTTGTCTTTTTCTTGGATATCCATTACCTGCACAATATAAATGCAAAACATACAAATAAAATGTATTTTTGGTACGTTTTTAGTCATTTAGGTCCGGTTTTAGCGATCAAAGGTATGTGTAATTAAACACGTACCAGAGGTCCCAAAATACATTGAAAACATAAAGTTTGAATGATAACAAGTTTAGACGTCCTCAAGTCCAATGCCACTCCGTGCCATAGTTTGCTCAATTACCTAAGATAAACATGCTAAAAGGGTCAACACAACGGTTGAGTGAAATTCACAGTGTTTGAAATGTAATAGTTGAATACAAGTCAATGTGATAGTTATAATTGCAACAAATACAATTATCATGGAAAAACAGTATTATTGCCCTAAGCCCATGCAACCAAACATTAACATCTGAAGTCAATTTAAGGACTTGAAGGAACAACTGTCCTTAAGGAAAGGTAACTTGCCAAAGTTATCCTTTGTTCTCAAATATAGTGCGTTTGGTTACCCTATGTACGGGGTACACCAATGGGAGTCGTCACCTCCAATAGATCTATCCACAATATTTGTGTTCACTCGCAAGTGACTAATGGTTCATGATTAAGAAATATTAGCAGTGAAGGCAAACTTAGGCAATAATATATCAGGATAGCATACAGTTGGAAAAATACTTATATTCATTTTATAGCATGTATCTCCCCATGAAGTTTAGAAAACATGTAAAGGTGGGACTATGAACTCACCTTGATAAGGTAGTTGATTGATTTGAAATTTAATTCAAATGGAAGTAAACAGCCTCGTCACGCAACCTGGCGTAATATGTCAAGTCTCAGTTTGATCGTTGATATTCCAAAACTTTATTTCATAAAGTTTAACGTAAATGTTCATTTGGTTTATTTAGTTTGTGAAAACATTGTATCACTGTTCGGGCTATCATAATCCAGAGGTCATGTAGTAAACGTTTGAGGAGCTAGAACACTTTAAATCGTAAATAGTAATATAAATTGTTAACAAACAATCGTGAAGTACTTGTGCTGAGGTACACGGAACCTTTAAGTTTACAAACTAAAAGGTGAGTTATTAAGGAAAAGTGATAGCTATTCTCTAAGCAGATCAATGCGCTACGCTAAGTTTTCCGCTCACTGTGCGTACTCTTAGAGACATATCGTGAAGCTTTTAATTAATCAATTAACCAAAAATATTTTTGTTTTCAATCTTATTAAAAACTAAAAAATTTTAATTCTCCCCAAAAATAATCTTCTTAATCTCAAATTCTACTTTCTCTTATTTTTCACTAGTGCATGCGCACTCGCTCCTCCTTGGAAAGTATACTATTCCAAGAAGACGTAATAGTCCGACAACACAACACCCGACAGAGGCAATCCTCTCCAATTTGGAACGATTCCAAATGGCCGACGACGACCGATCCTATGGCCGAGCTACTCCAAGCCCCCACCGGGGCGTGAAAGTGCTCTATAGTACCGATAAAAAATGCACAAACATTGAACTCAATCCTCCTCATTAATTTGGTTCAAAACCGAATTTTTCGAGGAGGTAATGATGAGGAGCCTCATGCTCATATCCGTCATTTCGAGAGCATTACGAACAATCAAAGGTACCCGGATGTACCTAACACCACCATCAAACTTCTTCTCTTTCCATTTTCTCTAGATGGGGTAGCCAAAACGTGGCTAGAAAAAGAACCCCCAAATTCCATTCTCACATGGGATGACTTAGTTTCTAAGTTCATCAACTTTTTCTTCCCACCATCAAAAACCACCAATCTTCGGAACGAAATTACGAATTTTCGTCAAATTGCTCAAGAATCTTTCTCCGAAGCTTGGGAGCGTTTCAAGGAACTTCTAAGGAAGTGTCCTCACCATGGTTTTTCACTCATGCACCAATTAGATACATTCTATAATTCCTTGAGCTATAATGACCAAGATTCTCTTAATTCTGCTGCCGGTGGAAATTTTCTCTACAAAAGTCCAAACGAAGGGCTACAAATCATAGAGAACAAAGCCAAAGTTAGATGTTCACGGAACGCCGTGATGCGAGTGAGTACGAATGCTCCTCCACCATCTAATTCATCATCTAGCTTTGAGTTTCAACAAATGGCAGCAGCATTAGAGGATAAGATGACCTTAACCTTTAGGAATGAAATGAATGAGATGAAAAACATGATGAAAGCTTTTGTGCCTACTCCCGTTCCGATCAAAGCGGTTGAGGAAAGGTGTACCACTTGTGGTAATAATCATAGTTTTAATATGTGCCCAATGACTAGAGGAGGTTACGAATCCCCGTTTATATCATATAATTTCCAACACTTTTCATTCAACAAACCGCTACGGGTTGGTAATTTATTTCAAAAATGGATAATTCCGGATACCGCCTCCTAACGGTAGCAACCAACTCACACCACCTGTTTTCCATCAAACAAAGGTCAAACCATCCATCAAGGAATATCCCCTCATCAAATTGTACCTTACCAAAGCCACCACAAAAGTCACAAATTGTGCTTGCTAATCAATTGGATAATTTCAATGAAATCCACTGAGGGGAGTATGCAGGCTTATGAAAATCATATTACCAATTTGAAAGCGAAATTAAGGAGTGAAGTTCAAGCACTTTACAAAGACCAATCAACTCTTTTAAAAGGAAATTCCAAGATGAGTTAAACTCAACAAATCTTTTCGTGAATCAAACAAAAATGAATTCAAAACAAATTTGCAAACATGTTGAGTGGTTTCTCACAATCACAGTTCAGCCTACAACTTCTACTCTCCTTTGGTACCAACAACTTTACCAGAGTATACCATCACAAACCCAAGGGGGTGAAGTTAGAGCCAATACGACTCGAAGCCGGACTATTTTACACACCGTGCCACCATTCCACCACCTCTTTAATGATGAGAAATGAAACCTTTATTGAAAAGGAAAACCGAGGAGACCAAGATAAGGTGCTACCTGAGCACCAAAAGATCCAAACCTTCGTATCCAAAAATCTCATTACCCTAAACCGTGAGCAGTCCAATTTCTCCTGAGCCTTCTTCTGCTCAAGTTGATAATTCTCCACTTTCAAAAGAATCTTCTAGAGAGACCAAACTTCCATATCCTTCTAGGGTAGAGCGTGAAAAGAAAGATTCAAATGACAAAGTGCAAATCCAAAAGTTTTGGGAAATGTTCAAAAAGATTCATGTGGACATTACTTTGGCAGATGCTTTGATTTTAATGCCTAAGTATCAAAAGATGTTAAAAAGCTTGCTGACAAACAAAGACAAGTTGATTGAAATAGCAAAGACACCAATGAATGCTAATTGTTCCGCGGTCATTCTCAAAAAGCTTCCGAAAAGCTTGGTGACCCGGGATCATTCTCATTCCTTGTGTTTTTGGTGAGTTGATAATCACTTAGTCTCTAGGCGGATCTAGTGCAAAGTATACAATCTCTATCCTTGTCTATTAGGAAAAAACTTGGACTTCCTGACCTTACATACTAGAAATGGTTCTAGAATTAGCTGACCGAACATTTCTACTTGTATCCAAAATGTTTTATTATATTTTTTTACTTAATTCATAAGGAATCGAATTAATGAACTTTTTATATTTTTCAAAAATATAGCAAAATAACTTCCAAAGGAAGGGTCTTCAAAACTCTACTTCAACGAATACTCTTTTCAACAATCGTTCACAGAATTCCCCGGATCAGAACGCTCCAAAATTTGGTTGTACGTGTCTTAAACCTATGACTCTCACCAACCATTGTGTTGACGTATTTAAGCATCATTTTCAGGTGAGCTTCATGAGAATATTGGGGTTAAGAGAAGTGGCTAGAACGACCGCTAGGATTGCATTGGAGTTCGCTCCTGAGTTTGTTTATGTTTGTTGCATGGATTTTGTCGAATGTTATTTGATTTTATTAGGTTCGTGAGATATTGTTCTTGTATTGGTGAGACCCTTTTTCATTAATACAAGATGTCGTTCTTTTGGTTTTCGGTATTGTCATGACACATTGTGTCTTTATTCCTTAGTTATGCATTTAGTGTTTCTCTATTGTTGACACCATTGTGTTGTGATGATATCCATGATGTTACGCCTCGTGTTTCCGCCTTGGCGGGGTGTGACACTATAAGCCAAACAGCCCCACTAGGCACCTTTGGGCTTATTTTTAAGCCTGAAGGTGGATCCTTATGGCTTAAGGGCTTATATGCCCTTAAAGCTTGGCTTATGAACTACAATAAGCAACTTTTCAGAAAGGAATTTGAAATCTAGATAAGTCATGAAAAAGGCAAAAGAAAGGAGCTGATCACACTAAGCTGCTACTGATTTGGTTATCTTTAAAAGACATCTTGGCTTATTCAGCCTCAATTTTAAGCTAGACAAAGAACTTTGAAACGGAAAATAAGTTGAAACAGAAGAAGTTTATACTACAAGCTACTCATAAAACAAAAATCAGACTTAAAAACTTATGAGACCTTATCAAAATTTGACTGCTGAATTTTAACTTTTTAAAAAGACAAGAAAAATGTATGACAGAAATGCACCAAATGAAAAATACAATTGGTACAATTAAACTTTACTTTCCCTACTGCATTTTACTCTAAATGGACGTAAGAACAAACTTTTAAACAGGCTTTTAAACAGAGACCAGATCTAAGCTATTTGAGAAATTTTAGAAGACACAGATTTAATAGAAAAGCATAAAACCCTTAAAACTTGATATTAAACCCTAAAAACTTTAAAAAAATGGATTAAAAGACTTGATTAAAACTGTTCAAAAGTGGCTTAATGACCCCAACCATTTTTGAAACATTTTTGACCCATTTTGAGTCTTGACCCAAACACCCCTTAAGAATCTATTTTTGCAATTTAAACTTGAAATAAGATGAAATAAGCTGAGGCTTATAAAAGCAAATCATTAACTAACTGTTTTAAAGTCTAATAAGCAAAATAAAATCTTCAATAAGAACTTGACTATAAGCAAATTAAATGAGCAGGTTTAAGCTACATAAAACAGTTTACATTAAAAACCTATTCTAATGACATGAGAACTATAAACTAAGCATTTTAAACAATTTTAAGGTAAGATGAGCATACATAAGCAAATAGAATAGTAAATAAGCAGAGGATAAGCACTTGCTAAAATATGCTAGAAAAATGAGTAGAAATTAATGTACTTTGTCCTGTGTCAAACCAAGGACTTAAATAAGCTTATACAGCTTCCATGGAGCCCTAACCTACCCAGCTTATGAATAAGCACTCTACTAAACCCATAAGCTCTTCCATTTTCAGCTTATCTTCCAAAAAGCTAATAACCAAATCTTTTTTATTCCAATGACAGAAAATTCTCAAAAGCTATTATATGAACTTATATGAGTTAAACAGTTTTTAAAAGCTTATAATAGCTTGTGAAAATGGCTTGTAAACTTAAAATAGCATTAATTCATAAAACTTTTAAAAGGGACAGAATTGTAAGAACTTGAAAACAAAAATTTGCATTAATTCTTTAAAATGATTACAAAGCTTTAAAAGTAAAATACATAATTTTAAATTGACATAAAAACATTAAAATTAAAATTATACTACTCCTACACTACTTTCTTCTCCGTCTTCTTTTCTTTTTATAGTCCTTTAAAACCCTAGTTGCCTTCATCTTGTCTCTTAGCTATGAAGCTTCTAACCTCTCTAATTTAGACCATTGGATTGGAGTGGTCACCAAGGGTTTTAACCATATACGTTGCATCATGATTGACGAATGAGAGAAGAGAGAGGTTTCCAGCTGTGTGTTTGTTGTTTTATGGTGTGGGGTTTGGGTTTTACTTTGTCGTGTTGCATGGAAGGAAAGGGACAGAGGTGGGATATGATGAATAGTGAATGGCGGGTATGGATTTAAGGTTTGAGTTTTGGCAACTTTGGTCCCTGAAAGTGTATAGTTGCATTGCATTCATAGTCCTTGAGGTGTGCAACTTTGGTCTTTGAAGTTATAGAACTGTTTGCACCGTTAGTCCTTAAAGGACTAACGGTGTAAGGGATAAAAGGGTTATAGGTTAATGGGTGTTTTAAGGGTTGTTGGGCTTGTTTGTTGGGCCGGGTGTGGTATAAAAAAACTTGGTCTTTTATAAGTCTTTAAATCTTGTAATATATAAGTGGACTGACCCGGGCCCACTAGGTGGGTACGGGTGGGCCCACTTTTGGCAATTTAGGTTTTTGGGTTCGGTTTTTGATGCTCTTTCCAATGCCTCATCCCGGGGTTGACTTTGACTTTTTGTTGACTTTGACTTTGTCTTTTTGACTTCTCACGGTCTTTCCGTTCTCGTGCTCGGTTTTGTCGTTTTGGCTTCAATTTTTGTCTTTTTCTTGGATATCCATTACTTGCACAATATAAATGCAAAACATACAAATAAAATGTATTTTTGGTACAGTTTTAGTCATTTAGGTCCGGTTTTAGCGATCAAAGGTATGTGTAATTAAACACGTACCAGAGGTCCCAAAATACATTGAAAACATAAAGTTTGAATGATAACAAGTTTGAACGTCCTCAAGTCCAATGCCACTTCGTGCCATAGTTTGCTCAATTACCTAAGATAAACATGCTAAAAAGGTCAACACAACGGTTGAGTGAAATTCACAGTGTTTGAAATATAATAGTTGAATACAAGTCAATGTGATAGTTATAATTGCAACAAATACAATTATCATGGAAAAACTGTATTATTGCCCTAAGCTCATGCAACCAAACATTAACATCTGAAGTCAATTTAAGGACTTGAAGGAACAACTGTCCTTAAGGAAAGGTAACTTGCCAAAGTTATCCTTTGTTCTCAAATATAGTGCGTTTGGTTACCCCATGTACAGGGTACACCAATGGGAGTCATCACCCCCAATAGATCTATCCACAATATTTGTGTTCATTCGCAAGTGACTAATGGTTCATGATTAAGAAATATTGGCAGTGAAGGCAAACTTAGGCAATAATATATCAGGATAGCATACAGTTGGAAAAATACTTGTATTCATGTTTATAGCATGTATCTCCCCATGGAGTTTAGAAAACATGTAAAGGTGGGACTATGAACTCACCTTGATAAGGTAGTTGATTGATTTAAAATTTAATTCAAATGGAAGTAAACAGCCTCGTCACGCAACCTGGGGTAATATGTCAAGTCTTAGTTGGATCGTTGATATTCCAAAACTTTATTTCATAAAGTTTGACGTAAATGTTCATTTGGTTTATTTAGTTTGTGAAAACATCGTATCACTGTTCGGGCTATCATAATCCAGAGGTTATGTAGTAAACGTTTGAGGAGCTAGAACACTTTAAATCGTAAATCCAGCAACTCGTCAAAACGTCTACCAAAATGAAACCCCTCACATGAAACTCCCTATTTATAGTTTAAATGATAAGATTTTATCATTTTAAGTTTCTTCAAAAGCTAGTGGATGATAAATTATGTTAAATATATAACATAATTGTTTTATAGCGTTTCGATCGATAAATGATAACGATAATTATGTCAGGCTTTAATAAAATCGAGTCTTATAATATTTAAATATATTTTTATAATTAATATAAAATATTACATTTTATACCTTTAAGAATGCAAAATGACAATATATACCCTTGGTTTATATATATTTACAAAGTTAATCCTTTTAATATAACTTTTAAAATCTTTAAACCCTTAACTTTAAAGAATGGCAAAACAGCCCCTTGGAGTTATAACTTTAGGATTATTACATTTTTGGCACAAAACTATATAATTTCAGAAAGTTACAATATATACCCTTGTATATGAAAAACGTATCATTTTTAGTCCAAAAACCATGCAACAAGTATTTTTGAAATCCAAACTTAATTTTCAGCTTATAGCTTATTAAAATAAGCTAAAATAAGTTACTTTTACGATCTTATAGCTTATAGAAAGAGCTTGTGAGATAAAAATCATAAAATGAGCACGTTTGGTTTAGGAAAACCAAACCATGTTCAAGACTTAAACAAGTGACTTATATAGGATCTAATAAAGCTTATGAAAGTTCTAAAACAAGGTAAGAGCTTATAAAACAAGTAAAAGGCTTACAAACTTGAAAACGAGTCAAAAATGAGGGTTTTGGTTCGAATGACTTGGAGACGAGTTCTAAGGCTTTTGCTTCTTAATCCTTGGCTTCTAATCTGATCTAAGGACTTCACTTCTCTTTTAGGACATGGTTAGATCATGATTTTGAAGTAGTATGAAGTTTTTATGGTGAATTGAAGAAGTATATATGTTTTAGTGTATATATAGGGTAAATTTAGGAGTAGTGGCCAAGTTTACATGGAGTAGGGACCAAGCTTACTTGGAGAGGTAGCCAAGGGTTTTGCTTGGTATCCAAGGTGGTGATGGAGGTGGTAGGGTGCTAGCTAGGTGGTGACTAAGGTGTGTGGGTGGTTGCTTGGTGATGACAAGTAGGTGAAAGGAGGCTAGCAAGGTGGTGAATCATGGTGGTTCTTAGCAAGGTAGTAGGCAAGTTGGTGAGTCATGGTGGTTCTTAGCAAGATAGTAGGAAAGGTGGTGCATCATGAAGAAGGGTGGTTGCTAGGTTTGGTTTTAGTTAAAACTAGTTTAAGGTGTACGGGTTATTTAGGGTTTTCAGGTTAGGGTTTTGGTTTTTAGGACGAGTAGGGGCTGAAATAGAGGGAAAGAATGTTTAAATGTGATGCTTAGGAGACTTGTAACATGTACTAGAAAGGTTGTATGAAATCCCTTAGAAAAATGGAGGAAAAAAACATATTTTGAATGTTGTGCATTGACAGGTTGTACATTGAGCTTAAAGGAGATGTACTAGGGTTTTGAACGGAAATATAATTCAAATATTATGCATTGTAACCTTGTACACATGCCTTATTAGATTGTACTGTTGGTTTTTATGTAAACATTACATATAAATAGGGTTTTGTTATGAACGTTAACGTTTAAAGTCAGTTTTGCATTAAATGTTATAAAAGGTACGTTAAATGGATAACGTATGATAAAATGGTAATTAAAACATATTGCTTGACATATTATAGCGTTTACTTGCTATAAACGTTGATGGGATTGGCATTAAGTTACGTTGTATAATGAGTGGAATAAAGCAAAAATATTCTCGTGAAAATGGTTGCATCTAATTTAATAGATGGAAATTACACTGAGAAAATTGCATCTAATTTAATAGATGGATAATTACATAAAAGAAAATTGTGGGTTGTTATATCAAATTATCTTATGGTAGATATCTTGCACTAAGTTGAGAAATTGATTTTACATTGCATATAGGTATAGATCACTATGTGTACAAATGTTATATCAATATTTTGTAAATCCTATAATTTAGGTTAACCCACTTAGAATTGAGAGCTAAGCAAGTTTGTTAAACCTTTTAAAAAATATTGTCTTGCACGATTATCATATTACTAGTTCATGTTATAAAATGAGTCACCACCATATATTAAACACTTTTATTTTATCAAAGTCTCAAGAAGGTCTCTAGGATATGTCATCCTATTATCTTGCTTAAAAATAGGCTGTCTAAACAAAAGAAAAGATCATAATAACACATTAGTATCTATATCTATACTACATATAAAACATATTCACAAGTTGATTGAAATAGCAAAGACACCAATGAATGCTAATTGCTCTGCGGTCATTCTCAAAAAGCTTCCCGAAAAGCTTGGTGACCCGGGTCGATTTCTCATTCCTTGTGGTTTTGGGGAGTTTGATAATCACTTAGCTCTAGCGGATCTAGGTGCAAGTATAAATCTCATGCCCTTGTCTATTTGGAAAAAACTTGGACTTCCTGACCTTACAAGTACTAGAATGGTTCTAGAATTAGCTGACCGAACAATTTCTACTTGTATCCAAATGTTTATTATATATTTTTTACTTAATTCGATAGGAATCGAATTAATGAACTTTTTATATTTTTCAAAAATATAGCAAAATAACTTCCAAAGGAAGGGTCTTCAAAACTCTACTTCGACGAATACTCTTCAACAATCGTTCACGAATTCCCCGGCAACGGCGCCAAAATTTGTGTAGTAAAATTTTATGAAACGTATTTAGTTATTACTCGTAAGAATTCTTTCCATATTACTTCTACAACCAAGAGAAATTAGAAGGTAAAAATATCACAAAAGAAAAACACAATTCGTATATTTTTATCCGGGAAGTATTGTACATAACTGGGTCGTGTCCCAACGAAATCGTGAATGAGAATTAGAATATTACCCGGTAAAAACGGGTCTAAAACTGAAATTTAAGAAAAATAAAGCCTATACTAAATTTTATATTTTTCCTAGACACTAAATGACAAAAGAAAATTTTGTGAAAAAGAAAAATATTTTTTTATTAATTTTTAGATTTTTTTATGAATTTTCTAAGATTAATTAATTAACAAAAATAAACTTTTTCTAAAAATTAACACTAAAATTTTTCTTTTATTTTTCAAAAATACTAGATTTAAAATGAAAATTAATGCAAAAAGAATTTTAATTTTTCAACTATTTTTCTATTTTATATGATTTATCTAAGAAAAAGTAATATCTAAAAACTATTTTAATTCCTAGAAAATACAAATTTAATGGGAAAAATGTGGAAAAATGATTTTTATAAACTATAGAGGTGCAGAAAGTTATAAAAAATAAAAGCCCTAATTTCTACTTTTTATTTTTCAACTAATTTGTTTTATTAAAAATCTAACCTAATTACTAATAAAACTTTTAATAATAAAAAGAAAATTAAAAGAAAATAGGAAAGACAGGGTAGAAAGTGAACTAAAGGTAAGAACAGGGTAGGCGGGGTAAATTTGATTTAATTGCACTATAGTATAAACAGAAGGACAAAACTATGGGGAAAATACCAAAAAGACCCTACGATTTTGCTTATTTCTGGCTTATTAAAAAGTGAGAATTAGAAAAAACTTAAAACTACAAACTTATAGAAAAGCTTATTCTTAACAACTTTAACAAAAGGACTTTTAGTTTTTAAACTGCACCAATAAGCTGAATATAAGCTCTATGATTCTGTCACAGAAACATAGCTTTAAGTGCTTACTTAGCTTTTAGCTTTTTCCAAGCTTATTACTTGATGAAATTAGAAAACAAAAGAAGCTATTTAATGCCTGTGATGTGTACTAAAGGTATTTAGGAAGAAATTTGCTACTTGTTAACAAAAATTTCAAAAACTTTGATATTGAAAAGTGCAAGCTTTATGCTTAAACTATTTTTAGCTTTTTTCTAATAAGCTAAAGAGCTGAATTCTAAACCTTAATAGATTAAATTTTGAAAATAAGCTAAACTATTGATATAAAACTCACCTAGATAAAAGGATTTCCAAAATTTCAACTAGATATGAGAATTCAAAATGAGATAAGCTAAATTTCAATTAAGATGCTATGCTACTTTTACAGGTAAAATAAGCTAGGCTAGAATGCTTAATTTTGAAAACTAAATGATGAAAAATTATAAGCTAATGGAATTCTAGAGGCAAGCTTAATTCTAAATTCTAATATCTATTTTTGAATGCTCAAAGACAATGAAAAAAATGGAGTAGCAACAACAGTTAACACTGTTGTTGCTGATGCAAATTGCTAAGTTAACTAGTGCAGGTTTAGGAACCACTTTAGAACCTTATAAACTAACTCAATTCATGTATTAAAACCTATATTAACTAAGATTGTGCCCTAAACTTGTGTTAAATCTCTTTTCACTAAAATTGTTTGATCACTAATTCTGTCCTGGTGTAAATGAGGACTTTTTACAAGCTAAACTTTAGAATTCAAATATCTAACTTTTAAAACCTGCCTAATACTTAATATATTAACCTAACACAACTATATAGAAAGATATGACAAGGTGTAGTTGACTTTAAGAGTCAAAGTAGGCTAAATCCAAACACTCCCTAACTAATGCTGTCAAAATTAACTTGCACTAAAATTCTTTCTTTAAGCTAAAACTTTTCAAAACTTTTTATCTACTTTCACTTAGAATTACCTAATAAAGCTATTTAAGCTGAAAAAGTACTAGCTTATTAGGAATTATAAACTAGTTTCTCTACTAGGTTTATACTATTATTATGACAGAATTTGGAAGATTAAGTGAACTAAATGAATCCTAACTACAAAAGATTTAAATCAAATGCATATTAACTAATTCATCTAGTCTAAACAGGATTAGGCACAAAGTGAAACAAAGGAATAAGCTAAATGATTTAAGCTATGATTAAGCTAATTTGAATTTTTAGAAAGTTAAACCTGAAATTGTTGTTGTCTCAGCACCAAAGTCACTCTAGTTGAGTGAGTGACTTTAAAAACTTATACCTACTGGCACCTTGCCTCTAGACCTCAGCAATAAGCTAAATAAGCTTTAACTAGCTTATTTCTTCTTTGAACCTTCAAACTTGAATCAAATGAACTTAAATGGACATGATTTGGTGTAAATTGATGAGAAGGAGTGAATGAAGCTATAAAAAACAGAAGTATAACTAATTTTGAGCTTATGAAAAGTAATAAGCTCACATGAGCTTATTGAAAGCTTAATTGAGAAAATTTGCTTAAAATTAAAAACGAAGAACACAAGCAGCTTAAAAACTGAATGATATTGCTAAATTGATTGAGTACAAGTTTAGAAAAGAAGAGTACAATAGCTTTTAAGCTGATTAAAAGAAACTTGAAAATAAATGCTTAATTGAGAGAAAATACAACAACTGAAAATTTAAAACTAAAACAACAACTGAAAAAAGAAATCCTAGCCTTCTATTTATAGAAGAGGGGTGAAGAGAGGAAGAATTTCTAGAATGCTCCTTTCAATCTCATCCGTTGATCCTTTTTAGCAATTTTGAAGCCGTTTGATCAATTTTAGTGAGGTGTTCGCACCAATGATGTGCTGCCACGTGTTGGATTGAGATTGGTGAAGGTGTATGACCGATTTCTGTTGTTTAAAAAGGAACGGGGGTGGGCGATTTGCAAAGTTGGGCTGTGGGAATTCTTGGCGGGAAAAGTTGTTGTAGTCTGTTAGGGAGAGCGAGATAAGCGGGTTATTGTTTTAAAAGTATGGAGTGTTGACACTTTTGGTCCTTGTACCTTTTCCGCCCATTTGTAGTGTAAACAAGGATTTGGAAATTACAATTTCGGCCCTTGCTCTTTCTTTCTTCCTTTTCTTCTTTAATAAACATTCTTTCCTCTTTTGCAATTTGGTCCCTTAAACTTCAAAACTTCCAAGTAAGCCCTTAATCCTTGAACACTTGACAATAATGGCCCCTTGACTTGACTTTTGGCTTTTGACTTCTTTGTTTCTTTCTTTGACTGAGTTTGACTGTGTCGGGCTGATCCGGCTGTGATCTCTGGCTGGATTCTTCGTCTTGCTCTTGACTCTTTGTCTTTTTCCCGTTTCTTGTCGGTTTTTGATCGTTTTTGCTTTTTTTTTTCTTTTCAATCCTTACCTGCACAAATGGACACAAAAGCACACATTTTCTATTCTTTTGGCATTTATTTGGCTTTTATTTTGGCTAAATCCCGGGTAAATTATTATACAATTAAGCAAATATCAAAATTCCCCAAACTAAAGGATTGCCGTGTCCTCACGCAATGTTATGAAGTGTACTTTTGTTAACTAAGAATTCCAAATGCCCTGTTTAGATCCTTTTATATAATCACCTTTTAAAAACCAACTTTCACTTTTCTCATCATTTCATTTCTTGGAAACACGTTAATGGCAATCATTGCAAGTTTGCAACTTTAGGCTCATCGAAATAGGCTACTCCCGATTAATATCTTTTTTTATTTTGAGCACAAATAAGAGGAAAATTTCGTCATCCTTGCCTGTTTGCACTAGACTAACAAAGCTGATAATACCAAGATCATTGTCAATATAAATCAAATGATTAAGCTCTTATACTTATAACTTGTGACTTTTCACTCCCGGGAATTAAATTAATGATGTTAAGATGTGTGCACTCTTTTTAACTCAACCATAGATCAATTTATCTTCATAGTTGAAATTCATCTAAGCTTTACAAATAAGCCTTGTGAGCTCAAATGTTAATAACATAGATAAACCTCGACTCAAAGCTAAAAGAGATTCGGAAACAAAACTTATAAATTGATTTAAGAAAATGAAATTTTTAACCATTCTTTTTTATTTCATGTACTATAATTATTTTTTTCTTGCAATAGGAATGTTGTTCTTAGTTCGAACCCCCACTTAGGCCTTTCTCCCAAATAGGATATCGCAACAACAACCGGTGTTCTTAGTTCGAACCCCCACTCCGCTGCTAACGTTTGTAGGTTATCGCGACAACACCTTTTCCTACAAAGCTTAGAATCCAAAGTTCCTTAGTTGCAATCATCACCTAGGCCGCGCTCCCTAGCGATGAATGCCTACGAACCTTGATCCTACGTACATAGTTTTAATCCTTAGTTGCGACCCCATCCGAGTCTTTCTCTCAACATGGATACGCCAACGATTAAAAACTACATATAGCTTTTGTTATTCTATTTTTTCGAATGCTTCATTGGCACGAAAAATAATGCTTTTGCATTAGAAATGCTTCATTGGCATTCTTTTTATAATTATCTTTTTTTTTTTTTTTTTTTTTTTTTTTTTTTGATGAATGGAAAAATTTCATTTTAGAAAAGCAACTTATAAATTTGAAACCAAAAATCTTACTTACATATTAGTAAGACTTTTTCTAAAGACATTGGTTGACTTAGCTAAATTAAAAAGAGCACGTATGATTAGGTGTGTTAAGAGCTTATGGGAGTAAAAAGACACAAATTATTCATATAAGCTTTAGGTTTTCCAAATAAACCTTGCTTAAACAAATACACTTATATTTAACTACATCATTTCTTGTTCTTCACATTTTAAAATCCAAAGCAATAGGATTTGTGAAAGCTTGGCCCTACAAAAGGTGGTTAAAACTAGCTAGGGCATTTTTCACCCGGTCAAGTCAAAATTAACTCCTATTTCTCACCAACGGACTACCAAAAAGAGGTGTTTTTTCCAAACTTAAGCTTCTTTTGAGCTTTTCTTGTAAGCAAAAATTTAAAATTTCTCACTTTTTCACAAAAAGGTAATTCAAAAAGATTCAAACAAGGTTGCGTGAAGTGCAAGTCAATATCGAAGATATCCTTCCCCAAACTAAAATGAAACTTTGTCCTCAAAGTTTAAAAATAAGGGTCAAAAGGAATCTTTTAACAAAAATTCTATGGTCTTGCCAAAAGAATAGATGTTAGTTCGATAAAGACAAGGATAAGAGATTAGAGTTTTCCCAATTATGAAGAGAAGATTGGAGATCATCGATGGAAATTGTGGGAATTGCTTTGTCCTTCCACAATATTTGAACCATGAAGCTTCCAAAATCCGGAAAACCTAGACAAAAATCACAAACAACCAACAAGAGACGAAAAAGAACAAGCTTCCTCTCTTTTTTACATTGTTAGCTCAAAACATCTCTAAAACGGCTTAGTTTTTGTTAACCGAGTACAAGCTATAACTCGCCACTCGAATTAAACTAAATTTGTCCCTTTGGGGACGCAAAGAAAAGAGAAATGGCTATAAAGAAAATGAAAGGTTTGCAAGGGATGCCTCCACGAAGCGCTTGTTTATTATAGAGTCCCCTTCGCTTGACTCTTTCCCCAAACTAGGTTTTTATGGTGGATAATAGCAATGGTGAAGAAAATATGAGGTGAACAACCTCCCCAATATAAGGATAATAGATATACCAAAACATTTTGAGTCCGGGTTCAAAAAATGTTTAAAAAGAATTTCAAGATTGAAAATTTGAACCCAGAAAATGCTTTGGTAACATTAAAGTTCATTAAGGGTGGGTGGAGAGGGTCAAAAACATCAAGAGTCAAAAGAGCTTTAGATGGAGCTAACTCTTTTGAACTCTTGTCCTTAAAAGCATCATTATCAAAAATACCCGGATTAAAAATTTTATCTTCACTCCCCGTGGAGTAAGATACGGGTAAAACCTCAGGATAGGTGACAAATGGTAAAAATGTTCGGGTAGTGAATGTGAAGGTATCTTCCTCTTCATCTGAAACAACATTTTCACCTATACCCGGGTAAGAAAGTTCACTTGTGTTAATTTCGTCAAAAACATTAACTTCAGCCATCACGGGCTCATCATCAAAAGTAAATGACTCATACTCGGAAAGAATCATCGAGTCATCAAGGGGTAAATCATCAATGGACGTAGTGTCCTCCCCTGAATCACGGTCACTCTCGATACCCCGTGTTATCGAGTTATCCGAAAAACTAAGCACATCCGCCTCCTCTAAAGGCAAATCAATATCCACAACGGGGATAGTAGAGGAGGGGCAAATTGTAGGAGAAATCGGAACAGGAGGAGAAATCGGAATAGGAGGAGAAATCGGAATAGGAGGAGAAATCGGAATAGGAGGAGAGAGATTAAAAGTGTTAATCTTTTCAATTAAAAGATAACTTTCGACTAATTTCTCCCGAAGAGGAATGTCAACGATCTTAGAAATGTCGAGATCAATCTCTCCTCCGTCCTCCTCAATATCAACACAATCATAAAAATCGTCATCATAATCGTCATCTTCGTCGGTATCATCGTCATCGACACAAACTTCAACGATTTCTGGAGAAAGTGGAGCAAGATGAGCAAGTCTACTCGTGGACTTCTCGTAATAGGAATCATCGATGTCGAACAAATTTTCACTAATCCCAAACTAAAGTCATCGGACTCACTTGGGTTTGAAACAAGGGTCTCAACACTAATCGCCTCCGTTTCCGGAGTAATGTTGATATGCTCGTCTCCCATTATGAGTGAATCCTTAGGCTCTACGTTTTGCGAAACGGGAATGTGAATCGTATTCGGATGAACCGCATAAAATCCCAAATCATCGTCATCATCGTCAATGATAATCTTCCGACTTTGAACTCTAGCTTCAGATTCTCTAAGTTCTTTTGCTTCTTGTGTGATTTTCCCAATTTCAATGCTTAGAACATTGAATCTATCTTTAAGCTCAAAAATCTTATCTTCACATTTTCTCCTATAATCAATATGGATCTCTTCCTTTCGATATTCTCTTATTCCTAACTCATTCATCCATTCTTTCATTTCTTCTAAACATTGCTGCTTTTGAATCTCCAAATCTTGGATTTTCATTTCTTGAGAAGATTGATTTTCATTTAAAACTTGATTATCTTTTTGAAATCTCTCCTCAGCAAGCAATTCCACAATACTCTTCTCTTCTTGATCTTTCTGGATTTGGTTAAGAGTTTCTTGTTTGAGTGGTTGGATTTCATTAAGAATTTGTAAATCTCAGAAGACTTGCAACTGCTTGCAAATACTCAGGTTGACTTTTGCTCTTCTTCCACAAACTTGCTTTGATCTTTAAAAATTTTCCTCGCAAGCAATAACTGATGCTCTTCTCATTATGAGGAATGTGATCATACTTCATCAAGAAGCTTTGCATAGATTCTATAAGGTCCGCTTGAGCATGTAGCATTTCCATACTTGCTACTGGAGGAGTATGATAAACATCGGAAAACTGTGGGGGTTGATATTGGTCGAAACCGGAAGAATGAGAATAAAAATACTCTTGGTTCATCGGCTGACATTGGTAAGTCTCATGAGGACCTCCACAGTTCTCACAACAAAAATATTGTTGTGGAAGAATTTTGTGAATCTTGTGGGACACAATCAGATATTTTGATTTATAGACGGTACGCTCAGAAATGATTTGGTCTTTGGTGGGACCACCAACAACCAGTAGTAACCGAAATGAGCACTTTTCCACAAAATTCACGAGTGCATTCTTGACAAAAAATTCCATTTAATGAATCAGCACTAATAACAACAATTCTGATGAGTTGTGGGGATTTGTGAAATATACACACCGGGGTCTTGATTAACAACGCTTGGCTCTCGAGGAGCATTAACAACGTTGGTATTGTCATTGGGATGATCGGGAGTATCTGGGAAAATTTTGGGTAAATCCATTATCAAACAATATGCAAAAAATTCTTTTTCAAATTTCGTACGTATAAGAGCACATCCATGACAATACGGACCATCGACTGGGGTTCCACAAACCGCACAATGCTGAGAAGAATCGGACACAGGAACAATGATTTGGTCTTTAAGATTTTCTATCGAACAACACTCTTAGTGTACACAAACTTCGCAAGTTGAAACTCTTTGATTGAATAACGGGATGTTGCACGATTATGCGCAATAAGAATTAACGTTGTCAGAGATAAAGAAAATGAGAATTTAACAATCAGAGGGAATAAGAAGAATATTTTTAGCTTTGTTCGAATAATAAATAAAGAAAATTGAGATTGAGAAGATTATTTTTGGGAGAAAATTAAATTTTTTTAGTTTTTATTAGGAATGGAAACAAAAATCTTTTTGGTAATCGCTTATTACAAGCTTCACGATAAGTCTCTAAGAATACGCACAAGTGAGCGGAAAAGCTTAGCGAGCCGCAATGACTGTGAGTGAATAGCTTTCACTCTTTCCTTAAACTCACCTTATAGTTTGTACACTTATCTGGTCCGTCGTACCTCGCAAGTACTTCACGATTTGGTTTGTTGTGCAATTGGAATGGTTTAAGATGGAGTGATTGTATCCTATATCGTTTATTAATATTTTTTTACTGTAATTCGATTGGAATCGAATTAATGAACTTTTTATATTTTTCAAAAATCTATAGCAAAATAACTTCAAGGGAAGGATCTTCAAAACTTACTTCGACGAATACTCTTCAAACACAATCGTTCACGAATTCCCGGCAACGGCGGCCAAAAATTTGGTGTGTAGTTCCAAATATATATAACGTAAAGAGTTATAATCCCGTAAGAATTCTTTCCAAAATACTTCTCAACCAAGAGAAATATAAGGTAAAAATCTCACAAAATAAAACTCAAGCACGTATATTTTATCCGGGATGTATTGTACAACGCGGGTCGTGTCCCAACGAAAATAGTGAAATGAGAATTTAAGAATATTCGATTCGAGCTGAGAATGATAAAGGATAGTTGAATTGTTGATTCTAATATACAAATTTAATTTAGCAAGAATTGAAATACAATATCTGGCACGGAAAATTAAATGCACAAAAGGTAATAATCGAGAGCACGTATAAAAGGAATTTGATAAAATAAGCGCACGACATTTAACAATTTAATATCTAATAAATCACAAAATTTAAATGAAAATTTTAGAGATTTTAAAGAATTTGAATTTTGTTGGTATGTTTGTTTTTTCTTTGATTGTTTCTTTGATTTAATTGAATTATCAAAATAAACTTTTTTCTAAAAATTAATTACTAAATTTTTTTTTTTTTTTCAAAAATACTAGATTTAAAATGAAAATTAATGCAAAAAGAATCAAAAATTTTTAAACTATTTTTTATTTTTTATGATTTATCTAAGAAAAAGTAATATCTAAAAACTATTTTAATTCCTAGAAAATACAAATTTAATGGGAAAAATTGTGGGAAAATGATTTTATAAACTATAGAGGTTGCCAGAATAGTTATAAAAATAAAAGCCTAATTTCTACTTTTTATTTTCAATAATCTGGTTTATTAAAAATCATATCCATATATTAAATAAAACTTTTAATAATAAAAAGAAAATTAAAAGAAAATAGAAAAGACAGGGTAAAAATGGTAATAAAGGAAAGAACAAGGTAGGCGGGGTAAGTTTGATTTAATTGCACTATAGTATAAACAGAAGGACAAAACTATGGGGAAAATACCAAAAAGACCCTACGATTTAGCTTATTTTTGGCTTATTGAAAAATGAGAATTAGAAAAAACTTAAAACTACAAACTTATAGAAAAGCTTATTCTTAACAACTTTAACAAAAGGACTTTTAGCTTTTAACAGCACAATAAGCTAGAAAATAAGCACTATGATTCTGTCACAGAAACATAGGCTTTAAGTGCTTATTTAGCTTTTAGCTTTTTCCAAGCTTATTACTTGATGAAATTAGAAAACAAAAGAAGCTATTTAATGCCTGTGATGTGTACTAAAGGTATTTAGGAAGAAATTTGCTACTTGTTAACAAATATTACAAAAACTTTGATATTGAAAAGTGCAAGCTTTATGCTTAAACTGTTTTTAGCTTTTTTCTAATAAGCTAAAGAGCTGAATTCTAAACCTTAATAGATTAAATTTTGAAAATAAGCTAAACTATTGATATAAAACTCACCTAGATAAAAGGATTTCCAAAATTTCAACTAGATATGAGAATTCAAAATGAGATAAGCTAAATTTCAATTAAGATGCTATGCTACTTTTACAGGTAAAATAAGCTAGGCTAGAATGCTTAATTTTGAAAACTAAATGATGATTAAATTATATGCCTAATGGATTCTAGAGGCAGAATTATTCTAAAATTAATATCTATTTGAATGCTCAAAGACTCAATGAAAAATAAATGTAGTTTTGCAACAAATGTTAACACTGTTGTTGCTGATGCAAATTGCTAAGTTAACTAGTGCAGGTTTAGGAACCACTTTAGAACCTTATAAACTAACTCAATTCATGTATTAAAACCTATATTAACTAAGATTGTGACTAGCTGTGTTAAATCTCTTTTCCATAAATTGTTTGATCACTAATTCTGTCTGTGTAAATGAGGACTTTTTACAAGCTAAACTTTAGAATTCAAATATCTAACTTTTAAAACCTGCCTAATACTTAATATATTAACCTAACACAACTATATAGAAAGATATGACAAGGTGTAGTTGACTTAAAGAGTCAAAGTAGGCTAAATCCAAACACTCCCTAACTAATGCTGTCAAAATTAACTTGCACTAAAATTCTTTCTTTAATCTAAAACTTTCAAAACTTTTTATCTACTTTCATTTAGAATTACCTAATAAAGCTATTTAAGCTGAAAAAGTACTAGCTTATTAGGAATTATAAACTAGTTTCTCTACTAGGTTTATACTATTATTATGACAGAATTTGAAAATTAAGTGAACTAAATGAGTCCTAACTACAAAAGATTTAAACCAAATGCATATTAACTAATTCATCTAGTCTAAACAGGATTAGGCACAAAGTGAAACAAAGGAATAAGCTAAATGATTTAAGCTATGATTAAACTAATTTGAATTTTTAGAAAGTTAAACCTGAAATTGTTGTTGTCTCAGCACCAAAGTCACTCTAGTTGAGTGAGTGACTTTAAAAACTTATATCTACTGGCACCTTGCCTCTAGACCTCAGCAATAAGCTAAATAAGCTTTAACTAGCTTATTTCTATCTTTGAACCTTTTCCAAAAAAAAACTTGAATCAAATGAACTTAAATGCATGATTTGGTGTAAATTGATGAGAAGGAGTGAATGAAGCTATAAAAAACAGAAGTATAACCAATTTTTGAGTTATGAAAGTTAATAAGCTCTCACCATGGAGCTTATGGAAGATTATTGAGAAAATTTGCTTAAAACTGAAAACGAAGAACACAAGCAGCTTAAAAACTGAATGAAATTGCTAAATTGATTGAGTACAAGTTTAGAAAAAGAAGAGTACAATTGACTTTTATGACCGATATAGAGAAACTTGAAAATTAAATGCTTAACTTGAGAGGAAAAAACAACAACTGATAAAATTTTAAAATCTAAAACAACAACTGAAAAAAGATAATCACTTACCTTCTATTATAGAAGAGGGGTGAAGAGAGAAAGGAATTTCTAGAATGCTCTTTCAGTACTCAATCGTTGATCCTTTTTTGCAATTGAAGCGTTTGATCAATTTTAGTGAGGTTTTCGCACCAATGTGGCTTGCCACGTGTTGGATGAGATTGGTGAAGGTGTATGACCGATTTCTGTTGTTTAAAAAGGAACGGGGGTGGGCGATTTGCAAAGTTGGGCTGTGGGAATTCTTGGCGGGAAAAGTTGTTGTAGTCTGTTAGGGAGAGCGAGATAAGCGGGTTATTGTTTTAAATGTATGGAGTGTTGACACTTTTGGTCCTTGTACCTTTTCCGCCCATTTGTAGTGTAAACAAGGATTTGGAAATTACAATTTCGGCCCTTGCTCTTTCTTACTTCCTTTTCTTCTTTAATAAACATTCTTTCCTTTTTGCAATTTTGGTCCCTTAATCTTCAAAACTTCCAAGTAAGCCCTTAATCCTTGAACACTTGACAATAATGGCCCCTTGACTATGACTTGGGCTTTTGACTTCTTTGTTTCTTTCTTTGACTGAGTTTGACTGTGTCGGGCTGATCCGGCTGTGATCTCTGGCTGGATTAAGAATAAGCACATGAGAAAGAAACTGATTCAAAAATATGTTCAAAATGAATTTCCAAAACATATAAAACAGACAGAGCGGAAAGAGACAAAAATGTTAAATAATAATTGTTTTGTAATCTAACACATTATTGTCACTTATCCAGCATTCATTATGGCACAACTACAAAAACAACAACAAGATGTTCCTCAAGATCAACTGTGTCCACCCAACAAGCGTTTCGATCTCATGGATGCAAACAAAAAGTTTGATCTACTCAATCCACAGTGCCTTATTAAAAGCAAGATTATTGCTAACATTCTTCTCAACCATCCATTGAGGCTAAGCATATCTGAGTCTGCATCAGTACCATAGATCTATATGTATCAAATCTGGCATACTCTGCAAGTAGATAGATCAAGGTACCAGTTCAGGTTCTCACTTAGTACTAAGGAACTCATAATGAATGTAGCAGACTTCAGAAGAATTTTCCAACTGCCTCAAGCTACAGACAACAATCATGTTGGATTTGTTGATGCACCTACGTTTGGTCAGATGGCTCAATTCTTTCATTATAATCTTGGTTTTAAAATGCCATTACGATATCCATCAAATTTTGTGTCAAAAGGACATCCACAACCGTAGCAAACACTTTGCAAGATATTTGCACGTTGCTTAACTACTAGAGCCACATGACATGATCAACCACTAATTCAGGTCATACAAATGCTCTATTGTTTCATCAATAATATGCATGTGGACTATGCTAAAATTATCTGGGAAGGTTTACATTATTCTTTCATGCATCTTGCAAATCCGATTCCTTACCCAAGGTTCACAAAGATCATCATTGATTATTACATGACTGAGCATCTAGATATTTCACATAGAGTTCATGATAACTATCACAGAGTTGAAAATGATGATCTTGTCTAAAACATATTTAACTATGGGAAGATTAAGGATGGAGCAGGATTAAAGATTCCTGACTGGATGTTAACAGATGCAATGAAGCTAACTGATCATTACAAGATGTATGCTGCAATTTTTTGGGTAGATGTTCCTACGACTCAGTCACAACCGACTCAGTCTACCCAAGGAATACATAGGACACCTAGCGCCCGTAGGTCACCTAACCTAGTTACTACTGAAGGTAAATCTAGTGCTCAACGCAAGTCAACATTAATCAAACTTCGCGTACCACCAAGACGATAAGATTCAGAAACACCAATATTAACAGCTACTGAGATTGATGTTACTAATTTGCATGAGACAATACAAATGAGTATTGCAACTCAAATAAATCATAAATATTTTGAAGCCAAGCAGAATGTTGAAATGGTTCAAGAGCACTTGGAAGATGAAGAATTAGATCATTTTTTGGTAGGAAATGAGAATGTAATTATGGATGAGTTCATGAATGATATATTTAATAGTCAAGAAGATCCTGACACTAAGATAGAGCCTAGGATTGATAAGGAAAGTCCGGAGGCGGAGATTGATGCTGACATGGGTTCTGTTAATACTAATGAAGAGGAGAAAGAGTCAGCTGGAGATGAGTTTGAGCTTAAAAGGAGAGAAAAGGGAAAGAGAATAGAGGAGACTCAGGATACACCCCACCCACACCCATTAGATCCACTAGGACTCATATTGCTCCTTTATCTAAGGATAAGGTGACACTCCAGGAATTAACGATCATTACTAAAGACGCTCCTTTATCTGTGGATAAGGAGAAACATAAAGAATTGACAATTTCTGACTCTACACCTTCATCTTCTACACCATCATCATCTTCTTCACTAAAACCCAATACTGGACGTTCAGACGATGTAAGAGTTTCATTCATCAGATGGGTGGTTGTTATGGTTCGTTGTTTAGACATTTGGTAAAAACTTTCATACCAAGGAAAAACTTCAATGAATTGTCTAAGATGTTGTATCAAGCTATAAAAGAAATGCTTCCTTCCATGGTTAACAAAGAAGTCAACAAGATTGCCAAGATGACTGTTCCAATATATGTTGTTGAAGGACTTCTATTGGAAAGACAAAAGAATGAAGATGAGGTAGCTGCAATGATTGCTGAGGCCATTCAGAAGGAACGCCAGACTCTTGAGGTTATATCTCAGATTAATGATGTTGTTGCTAACCATATTCCTCTACAGGTTGATTCATTTTTAAAGAATTACATGTCCAACAATATTCTTTACGTTCATCCAACACAAACTACACAAGCTACTGCTCAAGAACAATGATACCAACTTTACTTAACAATGAATAATGATGAGCAATTACAACAAGCTGATTTAACCATCTGGTTGTCTCTCAAAATCAAGTTTGAAGGGATTACTGCCGCCACAGCTTGTCGACCATCTGCCATTCGCCCAAGAGATCATGACGATTATCAAGACGATAATGCTCGTCCTGAGGGGGAGAATAGTGTGAAGAGGCTATAAAAACATCTGAGCATGGTACACACTCAGTTTGAGGATCACCATCTGGTCAAGCTATGGATCAAGATCAAAATCCATCAGGCTTAGGTACTCAGGAACAATTGGATTGTTAATACAAATAATTTCTAATTTTTTTTTAAATATTTTTCGATCTCTCTACGTTTTGAAGATGACAAATGGTAAAAATGTTTACGATAAAAATAAATGTTTACATGTTATTAATCGTAAACTTTCATTTCTACGCAAATCACTTAAGGTATGTACAAACAAATCATTAAACATGATTAGTGATCAAGAAAATATTTTTTTAACCATTACATTTTTACAAAAATAAAAATATACAAAAAAATTTATAAATAAAAGAAATGTTTTATTTAAATATAAAAATTCAAATCTAGTTTTCCCTCCAAAATGAAAGCTTCTACACAAGATTTAACCTTCCCACTAAAAGACAAAAAAGGGAGTGTCAGTCTAGTGGCAGCCCTATAACACCCCCAAATTGGGTCG
>BQNB010003550.1:0-43469 GCA_026074375.1 Tanacetum coccineum
AATTGAGTAACACGAGAGAAATTAAATCTGAGATCATTTTAATTGTATAACAGTTTCGAGTCATAGTGTGGTATGAAGAGAGACGTAGATGGGATTGTTTTAAAGGGACGATGGGATTAATACAGTATTCTTGTATTTGTTGTTGGCTGTTGTGTGATATGTGACGAAAGGGAAATTAGGGATTAGATTGGTTGGACTTGTGGATGAATATTGAGGTTGTTGTTGATTTTGTTGTTATTGTGGTATGTTTTTGATTTGGTTTAAGTTAGATTGCTAGTCTGTTCTGTCTTCTATTCAGTTTCGTTGACCTTGACTCAAGTGAGTTGACCCGAGTCAACTCGGGAAATACTAAGTTGACTCGGTTTGGGTTGTGTTTTAGCAAACCGCAAGATTTCCAAGGCGAAACGCAACCCTTTTTCTTGCTAGTCAAAACGCAGTCTGGTGTCTTAGACAAAACACAATGCTTGTCGAGATTTGGGCAGCATAACATTTCTATTTTCTTGATAATTGGTCTTCACTGATCAAAACACAACACCAAAACGCAAGAGACCAAAACGCACTCACACATTTCCATAAAAACTGGATCTGGTTTTGTCTTTTTGTCCAAAACGCTACCAAGAAACCCAGGTTTTGTTTCTTCTAAAAAATGCCGTGAAGGTACAAAACACAGCAGATGTATAACCAGTTATGAAACCAGACCACAATAAAACCATTTTCATTACATTTTCACAAGGAAAGAAAGACACACGGAAATCTTCAACAGTGTGACCATGAAAGAACAGTAGATGAACAGTAACCAAGACAACAACACATAAAACAGATGTGACAAATTTAATGATAAAAGTATCAAGACCAACCGGACCATAAATTGTAACCCCGACCCAAGAACGTAACCTAGGCTCTGATGCCAATTGTTAGAAACAAAGAATTTTAGATCCGGTGGTCTTGGTGAATCAAACCAAGTAAAGCTAGTTCTGTTTATAGAGAGAAAGGGAAGATAGAGAGAATGTAAAAATGTGTGTGTTTTATTAAAAATGAAGTGAAAATTTACAAAGTCTCAACCCCTCCATAGAAGCTATGGAGGGGTATTTATAGCCCATACTCAACTAAACTATGCACTATTGGCTAATCTAGTCCCTGCGTATGAACTATATAAAAACTACGGTAATTCCGTAATATCGTCACATAAAATGAGATCCTAACACATCATTTCTCTATTCTATTATCTCATCCAAACCTTTCTGCAATCCTGTAAACTCGTCCATAGCCTCCTTCTGAGCCGCCAGTATCCTATCCTTGATACTCGACTGAAGGATCATATTCATAGCTCTAACTCTCTTAGGCTTTACTCTTTCCTTCTTACTTAGGGCATCAGCCACCACATTCGCCTTACCGGGATGGTAGCGAATTTCACATTCATAATCACTAAACAACTCTATCCAGCGACGCTGTCGCATATTCAACTCTCTCTGACTAAAGATATGCTGAAGACTCTTATGATCTGTATAGATGACACTCTTTATCCCATACAGATAATGTCTCTAGATCTTAAGTGCAAGCACGACTGCACCCAACTCTAAATCATGGGTTGTATAATTCTTCTCATGAATTTTCAACTGCCTAGACGCATAGGCTATCACTTTACCTCTTTGCATTAACAGACATCCTAGTCCTATTTTGGACGCATCACAATATACCACAAAGTCTTCCAGACCATCGGGGAGAGCTAGAACAGGCGCATTACACAACTTATCCTTCAAGATCTAAAATGCCAATTCCTGTTCCTCACCCGAATCGAAAGTCTTACTCTTTTGAGTCAAGATAGTAAGAGACTTAGCTATCTTAGAAAAGTTCTCAATGAACCTACGGTAATACCCAGCCAATCCCAAGAACGAACGAACCTCAGTCGAAGTTCTAGGGGCTTTCCAATTCTTAACAGCTTCAATCTTACTAGGGTCTATATAAATCCTATTACCATTTATCACATGCCCAAGAAACTACACTTCTCTTAGCTAGATATCACACTTAGAAAACTTAGGATACAGTTTCTCCTTTTTGAGCAATTCCAAGACTAACCTTAAGTGTTCTACATGCTCCTCTTGAGTCTTAGAGTAGATTAAGATATCGTCTATAAACACTATCACAAACTTATCAAGATACGACCTACAAACTCTATTCATCAAATTCATAAATATTGCTGGTGCATTAGTCAGACCAAAGGGCATTACAGTGAACTCGAAATGTCCATAACAAGTTCTAAACGCAGTCTTTGGAATGTCATCCTCGTGCACTCTCAGCTGATGGTATCCAGACCTAAGATCTATCTTCGAGAAAAACTACGACCCTTGCAGTTGGTCAAATAGATCATCAATTCTAGGAAGTGGATAACGATTCTTAACAGTCAACTTGTTCAATTCTCTATAATCAATGCACATCCTAAAAGAACCATCCTTTTCTTAACGAACAATACCGGTACTCCCCAAGGCGATGAACTTGGTCGAATGAAACCTTTTTCTTAGAGTTCCTTGAGTTGTCCCGACAACTCCTCTAATTCAAAAGGTGCCAAACGATAAAGAGACTTTGCTACTGGCGTTGCTCCATGGGTTAACTCAATTCAAAACTCAATTTCCCGAATAGGCGGTAATCTAAATAGATCATCTAGGAATACTTCAGGAAAATCTCTAACCACGACAATCTCTTCTTGTTTTTTATACCTATGAAAAATCTCGTTTTCTCTTCTGGTCTCTCTCCTAATACTTTAAGCACCTTGCCATCCGGTAGTGGTATCCTCACTACCTTCTCATGGCAAATGTCCATACCTATAATTACGTCAAAACTCCCATTCCCAAAAGGTATCAAGTCGATGTCAAAGACATGACCCTCGATTTCTAGTTTGTAACCCTTAATATCCTTATCAATCTCTACTAGCTGCCCGCTAGCTATCTCAATCTCATATCTAAAACCTAAATCGCTGGGCTCTAAGCCTAACAGAGGTATAAAAGTAGTAGAAACAAAACTATAGTCGGCACCAGATTCAAATAAGGTAGTGGCAAAATGATTGTTCAAAGTAAACGTACCTGTCACAATGTTTGAATCATGGCGAGCTTCCTCTGCTCCCAACATGAATGCCCTACCCCTAGCCTGGTTCCCTTAGTTTCTACGACCCTGACCCCCGTTATTAGCAGCAACTTGGTTTGGATGATTTTCTCTCGGTCCTTGTGTTCTATTCCACCTAGGGCAAGCTGGCCTGACATGGTCGGTACTACCACACTCATAACATGCCCTAACAGTTAGGTTTCTAGGATTGACAGGATTCACATTCCTTGGCACACTTCTACAATCCCTTGCTAAATGACCCGGGCGGTTACAGTTGTAGCATGTGCGACAAAGCCCACCGATGATACACTTGGGCCAAGTACCCGTATTCTCTCTTCCTATAGGTTTTACAGTAGTAGCAAAAGCTTTCCCAGTCCTAGTCCTCTTATTATCATCCCTACCATTCTTATCCTTTCTAGGTTCCCCAACATTACCTCTTTTCTCAACCTTCTTAATTGATCCATTCCTAACAGCCTCATCAGTCAGTTCACCAAAAATCTGCACAGCCTTTTGTATAGTCTTTGGCTCTGTTGCTACTACTATCCCACGGATTTGTGGAGTAAGGCCATACACATACCTCTCAATCATCCTACTCTCAGGAGTTACCAAATATGGAACTAACCTAGCCAACTCATGAAACCTATCAGTATACACAGCATGGCCAGCCACGACCATGACGTGATTCCACAACTCAGATTCCAACTTTTGCATCTTATGACTAGGACAAAACTCTTGTATCATCATAAACTTAAAGTCGTTCCATGACATACTAACAGCAACTTTCTGGCTTAGCGTGCGGATCTGAGAGTTCCACCACGTTAAAGCCTTACCTACAAATGAACCAGCAGTGTATTTCACTTTTTGGTTAACACTACAACCACTCATATCATGCACAGACTCCATCTTCTTAATCCAATGAGTAAGAACTACAGCACCTCCCTTACCATCATATTCCTTAGGGTTACAAGCTAAGAACTCCTTATACGAACAACCTACCCGGTTGCCATTTACTATCACATTCCCAATGTTCTCCTGAACATTATCATTAACCATATTACCATTCTGATTTCCAACATTTTCTCGGTTACTAACCTGAGCCAACATGGCGGGTAAGAGGTTCTATAATTTTTGGGCAATGATTGTTGAGAAGTCGGGTGCTCCCCTATTGTCTCCATCTACATTCCCATTGACTCCCTCTATACCCCTATTAGCTCCCATACCTTGGTCATTTCCTTGACCATTCAATTCATCAACATGCTCATCATTACCATCCCTAGGTCTTCTACCCCTTCCACCTCTACCAACCCGTTCACCCGTTCCCCCTCTTAGTGATTCGACAGCACGCCGACCAGCACTTTGGGTCCTCATTCTTGGCGGCATTATCTATACAAGGGAGAACATGGGCAACGTTAGGTAAGTGGGAAGACTAATATATATAGAATATGTTACTATATATACCGATATACACATAACACCACCCTACGGTGTCAAAATCGATTTATGTGAACAACATTACTAAGTATGAGTGAGTTGTGATACGCTTATAATTACGTTGGCCACCGTACTTATATTCGCATCAATATTGAGCCCACCCATTTCAATGACTGACATAACTAAGGCACCAAACCGCAAACACACAAGGGCATACAAAAGCGGAACACCATGCATATAGATCCTATATGCAACTAAACAACGGATCTTAGGTTATAGTCTAGGCTAATCTACCTAGTTCTCTATAACCTTGGCTCTGATTACCAATCTGTCACACCCCGATAATGGCGGAAACTCGGGAATGCAACATAATGATCAATCATAACACAAGATACAAAATAGAGAAAACTACATTGCATAAACTCCAAGTGCTATGAAGACCATCAACCTTGAACAAACTCAAGTGATATCCCAAATCATAACTAAAATCTACAATCTCTTACAATTATTCAAACGCCCACACAGGGGACCATAATCCAAAACATCCAAATACTAAAATCAAACAACAAGCCAGTAAGACTTCAAACGAAATTCCACACGGGATACTTCTAAGTCTGCTATCACAATCACCAAACTACTCTTCCTTCACTTCACCTGAAAATGATACTCGAAAACGTCAACAATAATGTTGGTGAGCTCGTAGGTTTGACCTTAAAACCAAAAGATGTGCCAATATTTCAACAGTGGACAATAGTGCTATATGACAGTGAATATATGCTAACAATCTAAGACATAGCATCCCCGCTAGTCAATCATAATAAATCACTTACGCACCTAAAGGGCTTACCAGCTGGAGCACTATATTAGGGCGAACCACACAGAACCTTGCATGCCAAACACAGTACATGCAAGTACCACACAGAACCTTGCATGCCAAACACAGCACATGCAAGTACCACACAGAACCTTGCATGCCAAACACAGCACATGCAAGTACCACACAGAACCTTGCCATGCCAAACACAGTACATGCAAGTAAATCAACGCATAATATTCACATAGAAGTCATAAGTACATATCTTATCCCAAAAATAAAACCTCATTTCGCACAGATCAATTCAAAACATTTCAAAACACATTTGAGTATCATTTTCCCCCCAACGGAAAAACCAGTAAAAAGTGGGGCTACGAGAACTCGCCTCAAGCAAGTCTTTAGCAACCCAATCTCAATCGCACAAGCAAATGCAACGACGCCCGCACACGACCTAGTCCAGTTAATGTCCCAATTTAATCATCTAATTCCAAAACAATCTTCACGTTTGATGCATAGAGTTTAGACACGTTGTACAATTACCCAAAACATTTTAGTGGTGTGATGGTTGACGACATATTACCACAATCATATCAATCTCATTCCCCGATAATACATATTTATACTATTTAGAGAAAATAGATAAGTAATATAAATAAATATTTATAATTAATAATTATAAATATATCTCGACAAGTCCATTCGGTAAACCTTAGTCACTTCAAAATAATCATTATACGGTTGAAAATGAAACGTTTACTCGTAATAAACACATTAGAGAAGTTTCGAGAAAAATTATATTTTTCGTCATTTAGTGAATTTATTAAATAAATAAAACAATTAAATAATATTTTATTATTTAAAATCAAAAATCATGTTTTTAGGAAAATTTCTAAGTATAAACTTTTTACGAAATTTCTACATGACCCGTACGGCTTAAATTCGTAATTTTTAGGATTTTCTTAAACGTTTTTGTTTGTTATTGTTTAATTTGACTTCCTGCATTCTCAAATCATTTTTCTCCTTCAAACTCAAATCTTCGACTATATCGATTCTCCAGTCCAGCCTCGTTGGGGATAAACGACCCGGGAACACTCTATACTACTTCTCGGTTTCATTGATAGTTGTTTTTGGATTATATATATTTTATATTTTATTATATATTATATATACAGTGTGAAAACCCGCAATCAGTATCCTTACTACGTTCTCATGACAAATTATTTCAGCCTTATAGTTAGACAACCAGTCCATACCTATAGTCACGTCAAAACTCCCATGTCCAAAAGGTATCAAATCGATGTCAAAGACATAACCCTCGATTTCTAGTTTGCAACCCTTAATAACTTTATCAATCTCTACTAGCTGCCCGCTAGCTATCTCAATCTCATATATGAAACCTAAGTCACTGGGCTCTAAGCCAAAATGTTTGGTTTAGTGTGGTTTGGGGGGTCCAAGGGTGAATAAAAGTAGTAGAAACAAAACTATCGTCGTCAATCCCCACCAGAGTCAAATAAGGAAGTGGCGAAAATGATTGTTCAAGCAAGTAAACGTAGCCGTCACAATGTTCGGATCCTGGCGAGCTTCCTCTGCTCCCAACATGAATGCCCTACCCCTAGCCTGGTTCCCTTGGTTTCCACGACCCTGACCCCCGTTATTAGTAGCAACTTAATTTGGACGATTTTCTTTCGGGCCTCGTGCCCTATTCAATCTAGGACAAGCTGACCTAACATGGTCGGTACTCCCACACTCATAACATGTCCTAATAGTTGGGTTTCTAGCATTGACAGGATTCACATTCCTCGGCACACCTCTACATCTTCAAACAGTGTGAAGTGATCAACGCCAAAATGACAGAAATGTTCGGACTTCTTAAGGAACTCTCAGCCAGCCGAACTCCAAAAAAGGTATTAATTAGAGAAGAGGCTAGGCACCCTATTACTAAGAGCGTAAATTCCATCTCTGTCATTCGAGAAGAGGGGGAAAAAGACGTAGTAAACAATAGGGCAATCATTGAAAGCATAGTGGAGCCTAGCAGATCTGAGGAAGAAGAGCCTCCTAAAAAAGCTTACGTGACGAACAAAGTTGAAAGAAGGGCAGATGATGAACCAACCAAAAGTGTAAGAGAGAACGTCACGAAGAACGGAGTGGAAGAAGCGGCAAGAGCCTCCAGTTCCCATACTGTAGGATATTACCTGAAACATAGAATCAATGAAAAATTAATCAAAGGGCTTGTGGACAATCAAAAGTTCAATAACTCCCTGTCAGGAGTCCGTGTAGGTAAAATAAAAGGGAAGACCTATAATTTGTCACCTAGGGGGCCTGTTTATGAAGCAATCCTCAAGAAAGAGATAACAAAGAAGGAGGACATTGGAGGAAATTTCAAAATACCATGTAACATAGGAGGATTAAAACACACAAATGCCTTAATTGGCCAAGGATCTGATATGAACGCCATGCCCTTTTCCACCAACAGTAAGTTAACTAATGAAAGGCCTGCAGAAACCGACATTAGGCTTTCCTTGGCTAGGCATTCGTATATCTATCCCTTAGGAATAGCCGAAGATGTATTGGTGGATGTTGCTGGTTATGTTTACCCATAAAAGAAGACGAAATGAGGCCCTTCATCTTAGGAACACCATTCTTGACAACGGCTAAGGCCGTGATTAAGATCGATAAGGGCACCATAACTCTAAGGTCTAGAAAGAGTAAGATAAGTTTTCATAGGATATATGAATCCCTCTGTAAGGTCGAGAAAGGGATTAAGAACGATATAAAACCTATAGCCCCCACTATGACTGTAAATAGGCTAGTCTTGGAATGGGAGGAAAAGATAAAACTTCACTAGGAAAAGGAGATGAAGTTCGACCAATGGAGGAGTAAAAACTTCAGAAATAAGCATCCCGCTCTTATCAAAGTAGAAAATGAAATGGATGATGAAAGAGAAGTCACATAAGGACGTGTGACTTCGAGTCAAGCTACAAGACTCGCAAATAAAGCAAAGCGCTTTTTGGGAGGCTACCCAATATTTACTTTCCTGTATTTAGGAGTGTCTTGTGTTTTATTATTTATTGTTTGTTTATTATAATGTTTGAATTCATCATATTTTGTAATCATGCTTTGCTTTGTTTGTAACTTCGTCTTATCTACAATCAAAGGTATTTTGCATAAAATAAGTATAGGGGGAAATATCCGGTTTTTAAGAACCAATTCAAACATTAAAAAAAATTGTTTAGATTAATTCACGTCAGTTTTGAGTCATATGATTGTAGTGATTAATCCCAGGGTTTTTAGGCAATGTTTGCTACAAATATAACTAATAAAATTGCGTGTAGGAAATTTCTCATTAAAAACGAAGAGGAAATCTTCGCAGTGCGTGGAGACGGCGTCAAGATTAAACCCGACGGCGTCGCGTCTCCAGCAATGTGAAGATTCAAAAAATTTCAAGTATTTTTGAAAAAATAAAATGTGCAATATTTAAAATTTGTAATTTTGTTGTAAACTTGGAAAAACCTATGCTTATATCATCACTTTCATCCTATCTTTACTGCTTTCATAGAGTCAAAACCCTAAACTCTCGTTGTATATATCATATCCCGCCGATTTTACGCTTGGTGTAGTTGTCTTTATCTTTGATTACAGGTTATATTTGATGAGAAGAAGCTTAGAAGTACTTAGGAAGTTTTATTGGACGATTCTTGAAGGACGATTCAACCAGTTATCGCATGTTTCTTCTCCATTATTGAGCAAACCAGAGGAGTACTAGTTTCTTTTACTTGTTTTCTTTTCCCTTTATTCATTTTTATAGGTACTTTTAAGAACATTGAGGACAATGTTCAACTTAAGTGTGGGGGAAAATAAGCCTTAGAAACTACTCCTTCATTTTCCATTTGCTTTGTCCTTAAAATGATGGGTAATATATCGAAACATAGTGTAAAAAGGTAAATTTAACCAAAATTTAAAATTTTTTATGACACATACCGATGAAAACTGAGTATTAATAGCGTCTCATGGATAGGAATGTGTATGACTAGCACAAAAACCCTCAAAATTCCACCCAAAAAATGTGAGGTTCGCCTTTAGATCTTTAGGAATTTGGGTATCCATTATTGATACCCAAGATAGTTTATACCTTTAGCTTGTTCAAGTTAAGGTTCAAATGCAGTCATATGTGTCTATTTCTTCGTTAAGGATGTGTACGTATGGTCTTGTGCTTTTTGGAGCATTGTATCGGGTATTAAATTATATGATTGTACTGTGGTAATATATTAAATTCTAGAATGTTTTTGGATGCATCCATGAACGCCTAGTGAGTATTAGTATTTGCTAGATAAGAGGCAATAGGATTAACCTATGTTTTAAACCTGTAATTGCTATTATGGTCATATAAACCATATAACTATTCCACACCTTTGCCATGCACTCATTTTTAGTGCAGGATACCCCTAGTACAACCCTCCAAGCCTATCATTTTTCACGGTTCTCGTAATTTTCTGGTTAAGCCAGACTATTAATGAAGAGCATTGTCATCCCTTAACCAATCGTTACACCCAAATCGCCTTAGCCCACCTTGTATATACTCACCTTTAGTACATTATTGTTCTAATCCAAGTTAATTATTTGGGTACATGGTTGCTAAGTCCTTATCCTTGTAAATACTGTTTTGGGATGATTGAGATTCATGGTAGTATTCATCTTATGAAGAATTGGGGAAGAAGATAGTTAAATCTAACGACACTTCCTTATTCTTTGCTATTAAGCTGAATACTCATGAATTTATCTGTCCCTAAAATTAGTATTACAAGGCAACGTACTTATGCCCCCAAGTAATACCTCATACATTACCAATTCTATACCCCCCACCATACCACCTTATACCCCCAACAAACCCCCCAAACCAAAACACCCACCACCAAACCACCCCCCCCCCCCCCCCCCCCCCCCCCCTCCCCACCTACATATCATAAAAATCTAAGTAGATAAAAAGAACAAATTTATTACCCAATTGAGTCTCAATAAGCTCCATGTTATTTTGATCACTAAATGGGTCATTATTAGATTGTAAAGAATCGAGTTGTAAAAGATTAACGTATGGGGGGGGTGTTGTTTTGTATCTATAAACCCCCTTGATGTATTATATGTTTAGTAGTGGCAGAGAATAGTATTACGAAAAGGAAAAAATGGTATATAAAAGAAAGAGTGAAAAAAATGAATGGGCTACCATTTGCTTATGTCTATGTTTATATTAGATTCAAGAAAAGAAAAAGAAAGAGATTGATGTAGAGTTGTGTAGAGTTTGTATATCTTCTTATAAATAATTACTATTTGCTTAGTCTTTGGCTTAGCAACCAAACCAATGTGTATTTTTATAAATAATTAGCTAACCCATCCACTCTAAATTCACCCAAAGTCACCACCCAAATGTATTATCGGTTCCATTTTCATTAAGGTTATTGATACAACCTACACCCAAACCTTTAAAAGACCTTTAGATAGTAATGAATAATGCTTACACCTAGCGGTGGAGGTTTGATCCTTTACCAAGCCTATGGTAATTTATATGCTATGACAGGTAATGAGTGTTGATTATCCGTTTCCCCATAGTTGTTATAATTTATTATACACCCGAGTGAAAGAGAGAATCCTAAACACTTATGTAAGGTGCTAGTATATACTTTCCGTGCTTTTAATTATGAGGTCTAGAAGGTTGTGTTATAAAATACTTTTAAAGAGTAGGTTAAATAACCCTAATATTGTAATTGTCTAGGTAGAAAAGCCCATTTGACAAGCAAATCCCAAGTGTAGAGGTATTTGATGAGGTGTCATTTTATACACTATTTTGGGGTTATTTAACCCCCTAAATCATGCAAATATGCCCAGATTATGTGCTTAATCGCTTGTTTTTCGGGTTTTAGCACTTGAATGGCATTTGGAGGAAATGCACGTGACTTGGGCTCATTTGGAGAAGAAACGAACAAGATTACGGACCTACACTAAAAATCATGAAGATTATTCATACAGAGCGTGGAGACGGCGTCGCAAGCATAAAGTGACACTGTCGTGACCTTCATTGAGACGACGTCGAAGTTCCAGCGACGGCGTCAGGACGTGGCCGACTTAAAGTGAATCTAGAATCATCTACATGGCGACAACGTCAAGATTACAAAGCGACGCCGTCACATCGATATCTTTATAAATACAAAATTGTTTTTAGGGTTTTAAAGGTGTAACTTTGTATAACTTTTGGGAGACGAACCCTAGTCTTTGTAGCAGCTTTGTAGGTCATTTTTAGGGCCTCAAAACCCTATTGTACTACCTTCAATCCATGTTTTAATCAAGTAAGGTTATTTATCATTAATCATTCAATATGTCTATGTGTTGTTTGATTGATTTATTTCTTGCTTTATCTTTAACATGCGAGGCTAAACCCTCTTTTGTATTTACTTATGATTGCATAAAACTTAGGTTGTAGATCCTTTTGATGTTGCTTCTTGTTGATGAATGTGCACGTTAGGCTTTAGAAAACCCAACTTTTGTCTGTATCGTTGTAGACATGTCTAGGGAAACACGAGTAGTGTGGAAAGGATACCATCGGTAACAATCTTCATACTACCTTATCCATTATATGGTTGATCCCTCTTAAGATATTTCACATACATTTAATATACTCTTAGGGGCCTTGTAATAGTCTTCATACTACCTTACTTGTGAGTTACCTTAACGAAATATTAAATAGACGGCGGGTTCGTGTAATCCATTCATGCCCTAGGAAATACTTACACATATCATCACAAGTGTGACAAAGCAACGGATCTAGGAGAAGCAATCTGAGGAGTAGTGCATGATTAAGTAAATACATTTGTTTATCATTAAGTTATCACTAGTAGTACAAATATTAATTAGTTTAGTTATTAGTTAAACAAACCAACCTCTCAAATCATAGATTTACATGCTTTCTATAAAATATAAAAACACAAAAATAATCTTCTCTCAACCCCTTAGAATTCTGTTAGACCGTGATCAAGCCTTCCCAATCTATTCCCCTAGAGAACGATAATTACCCCCGAGTCTTGCCTATACTACACTACAACAATTAGGTACACTGCCTAGAGTGTTGTAAAACTTCTTGCTGAAGTCCCTTACAACTCTCACATCATGTAGTGTGGATACACGTAGAGGTTACTTCCTTTAGTAACTTGAAGGGTTTCGGGTTCGCACGATTTAATACACGTGCGTATTTTGAAGAAGCTCCGGTTCTTCCATAGCTTGAATGCTATAAGGTACGGTTTTTCATTTATGTTTTTTATGTTAATTATATTTGCTATATGTGTTTATATTCCGATGCATAGCTCATTTCTTACTAGTGTAATAATAGGTTATTAGATAACCATTTCCAACACGTACCGGGTTACACTAAGAAGGAAACTTATGCTAATATTGATCCAAAGAACATAAAACTAATTGATGCTGAAGCAGAAGCAGCTCATATGATACTGAATGAGATTGGGAATGATATATACTCTACTGTGGATGCTTGTGCCAATGCAACAGAAATGTGGATTGCAATTGAACGTTTGTAGCAGGGAGAGTCCATCAACATTCAAGATGTCAAGACAAAGTTGTTTTAGAAATTTGGTAAGTTTACTTCAAGGTACGGGGAATCAATTGAGTCATACTACACAAGGTTTTACAGAATGATGAATAAAATGGTAAGAAACAAGTTGAAGGTTGACACCATGCATGTGAATGTTTAGTTTCTATAACAACTTCAACCAGAATGGTCAAGAATTTGTAACAATTGTCAAGAAAGCTTAAGATTTTAACATCGCCTCCTATCACAAACTCGTTGACATTCTAAAACAACACCAAAACAAAGTTAATGAAATCCGTGTTGAAAGAATAGCTAGGAATGCTAATCCACTTACACTTCTTTTGCTACTCAAAATTATCCAAATGACTATTACCAAGCACCTCCAACACCAAAACCTTACAAAAGCCATACATCATCATTAAGACAAACAACTTCAACCAGATGCTACTACCAGGAACAAAGGCAAAGAGATTGTCAAACAACCTACACCTCCTTCTGAGTCAGCATCTGAAGAAAATTACGATGAAGAACATACTCAGAGATATAGGTACATGCATAAAAGTTTGGAACTCATTGCAAAACACTTCAAAAACATCTACAAACCTACCAAAAACAACCTCACAACCTCATCGAACACCAAAAACAAGAATGTGTATATTACTCCAAGGACTGGGAATGACATAAATACTAGGCAGATTGGCAATCAGAGGACATTGACAGTTGTTGGAAATAGGGAAACTATAGGGAATCAGGTAGTTTAGTAGTCTGGGATATAGTGTTTTAATTGCAAAAGGTTTAGGCATTTTGAAAAGGAGTGCATAAAACCTAAGCGGGTCAAGGATTATGAGTATCACAAGGAGAAGATGATGTTATGTAAGCAAGAATTAAAAGGTATTCCTTTGAGTGCAGAGCAGAGTGAATGGCTTTAGGACACAGATGAAGAGTCAGATGAACAAGAATTGGAAGTACACTACATGTACATGGCAAAGATACATGAGGTCTTAACTGCAGATTCTAGACCTACCTATGATGTTGAGCCATTGGAAAAGGTACATACAAACGATGACTATAATGTGTTTGCCACTGAAAGACAGCATACTGAGCAACCTAATTCCATTAATGACACATATGTGGTGGAAAAGGTTGATAATAATGTCATTCCTGATTAATCGGATATGTGTGATAATGAAGGAAAGTATGACCAAAATGCTAAAGAACGTGAGGATGAACGTGTCTTGTTTGCTTCTTTAATTGCTAACTTAAAACTAGATGTTGATGAGAACAAAGAGATTCACAAACAATTAAATAAAGCAAACACGTCTTTTACTCAAGAGCTTGTTAAATACAAGCTTGATCTTAAATATTGCAAAATTAAGCTTGAGAGGATCAAAACTTTTCAAACAAACCGAAAAGAAAAAAGAAGAAGCTAAACTCAAATACAAAGAAGCTCTTGATTTGCCGGCATGTAATACTCATAAAAACGCAGAATCTTTACAAACAGAAGCTTTAAGAACTTTTTTGGTGAAAGAAGAAAAATCAAAGCTAGTAAATCAAATCTCTATACAAGAGAGACATATTTCTAAAATTACAAAAGAAAAAGAAGAATGAAAAAGGATTTCAAACAACGGGAAGATAAAGACATAGATAAACAAATTGCTTTGGAAAATTAAGTCAAGATTTTAAGTAACATTGTTTATAAAACAAGTCAATCGGCTTAAACCATTTTTATGCTAACTCTTAAACCGAGTTCCTACACAATGGTAGATGCTCGATAAGTTTTTCAAATCCTGAGTACCTCAAGAAAGCTCAATAGGAGAAACCGTGCTTATATTATGTTCAATATAACAAGAATGATCTTGCAAATATATTTTCTCCCGAAAGTAAAGAAACAATTCAACTTGCAGAAAAGAGTAGATAAAAATTGGGTAATTTAGTAAAAACCATACGACGATACAAAACTAAATAACCTTTATGATCTTTTCGTTCCACAACAACAAAAGTCTCGTGAGCAATTGTATTTTTCAAATGAAACGAAAAAAGAACATTTTCAAAACACCTTTTCTAAATAAACCAACAAATTTGGTAAAAAAAACATCGAATATTTGCCTAAACACAAGTCAATAAGAAAAAGTAAGTATGTTTTCCAAGATGTTTAAGCCAATGTGAACAGCATTCAATCCGTTATAGAAACGAATTGGCAACAACGTAAAATTGATTGGCAGAATCCAATTACTCATGACATAAAGTTGCTTGTTCACGATATGTTAATTCCACTTGCTCATAGAACTTTGAAAAATGTTGGGATTTTTGAAAATGTTTTAAAAGAATAAATGCTCGAAGACTTGAAATATGTCAAATCTGTTGAAAAGGAAGTTGATGACCTGAAAATGGAAATCGATGACCTCAAATCTCAACTTGAACATGAAAAACAGATTTTCCAAAAGTCGATGATCTACTCTTGCAAGAACTTTTATATAGGGATTTTATGTGTGTTACTCTTATGTCTATTGATGATATTGAAGAATACTCTCAAATGACATGAAAATATCTTAAGAAAATTACAGAATGTGAACGTCTTGAGACTGAGCTTTCAAAGAATCATAAACAAAAACATAACAATAGGTTTGCACAACTAGAGAAACATTGTATTAATCTTGAACTTGCTTTGCAAAATGCAAAAGAAATGAGTGTTTGTAAAAAATCTTGGGTTAAGCAATCTTTTACATAAGTGAACAATGAAAAAGTTTTAAAAGTGAAAAATGATTCCCTGATTGCTGAGCTAAACCAAAAAATGATTAAAATCAACGATTTGAAAGCTCAATTACAAGATAAAACGATTGTGAACGCTCTCATGACAAATCTCCCACCAAACTCCATAGGAATTTATCGTCCGATAAGGTTGCCAGGCCAAGATTCGAGTGTTGGAACTACATTCGAAAATCACTTTTTTCGTCAATGCGTATGTATTGGGATTGCGTTTTCCTATAACATGCGTGTATCATTGATTACATTGAGCAAGTGATGAGAGGGTTTATGTGATGTCAAGATGAAATAAATAAAAGGTAAATCTAAAGTGGCATGAGATGTGGTTTACCTTCCAAAGAATGAGCGTGGTTTAGGTCTTAAAAATCTAGATTCGTTTAATATTTGTGTCAATGACAAAGAACATTTGGAATATTATAATGTGTAAAGACTCGTTATGGATACGTTGGATTTATGCTTATACACTCCAAGGTCCAAAATTTTAGGGTGCCCCTCCTCGTGCAAGAATGAGTTGGGGATGGAGGAAAAACTTGCATATTCGTGAACTCGTGAGACCACATATTTGGTATATTTTTGGTAATGTCCAAAGTATGTTGACTTGGTATAATTTAGGGTGGAATAAATTCCCTTTATGTCGTCACTTTACTGCTCGAACTATAACTAGGGTTGGATTTTCTTTCAATAGTTGTGTTGCGGATGTAGTATAGGAAGGGGCTTGGACGTGGACTCCTTCTTGGATGATTTGTTTCCCTATTTTGAATCAAAATGTTGTTTAAAACCTTGATCAGAAGGTAAATGCTATCTTGTTTGGAAGGATTTGAGTAACAATATTCAACACTTAGTGGTTCATCAAGTATGGTAAGCTATTCGACATCGAGGCAATAAAGTGGATTGGGAGCCTATAGTTTGGTTCTCACAATGCATTCCTCGACATACGTTTCTTGTTTGGATTATACGAGGAAAAGATTGAAGACGCATGACACGTTAAGACAATGAGATCTTGGTCCCTGAACTAACTTAAATGTTTTTTGTCCTTTTTGCAAGGTAACTCCCTACTCAAATGCGCATGCTATCTTCGAGTGTGCTTATCCAACTCAGGTTTAGAGTATGTGATAACATCAAATATTTAATACTTTTTCATATCAAATTTTCGCATTTATTGCCTTGCTTTATATCAATTTTATATGAGTTCGATATTTATTTCAATTATTTTGTGAATTCAGGTAAATTAAGCCAATGGAACGGAAAATGGCGAATAAATGCTACGAATACGATTGCTAAGTCCTTATACTTGGAAATACCATTTGGGACTATTGTGCCTCATGTAGTATTCATCTTATGAAGAATTAGGGAAGAAGTAATTTATTACCCCCAATAGAGCTCAATAAGCTCCATGTTATTTTGATCCATCTCAAATCGGGTCATTAGTTAGATTGTAAATAATCGAGTATGTAAAAGTTCAAGTGTAGGGGTGTATCTATAAACCCCCATGATGTATTATATGTTTAAGCAATGGCAGGGCAAAAGTGTACGAAAAAAATGTATATAAAAAAAGAGTGAAAAAATGTACGGGCTGCCATTTGCTTATGTTTATGTTTATATTAGAGTCAAAAAAAAGAAAAAGAAAGAGATTGGTATAGAGTTTTGTAGAGTTTGTATATTTTGTCTGAGTCTTTGGCTTAGCAACCAAACCAACGTGTATTCTTATAAATAATTAGCTAACCCTTCCACTCCAAATTCACCCAAAGTCACCACCCAAATGTATCCCATCCGTTTCCGTTTCCGTTAATGTTATCTTACACCTACACCCCACAACCCTTTAAAAGACCTCTTTGATAGTAATGAATAATGCTTGCGCCTAGCGGTGGAGGTTTGATCCTTTACCAAGCCTATGGTAATTTATATGCTATGACAGGTAATGAGTGTTATTTCCGTTTCCCCATTATGTTATAATTTCACCCGAGTGAAAGAGAGAATCCCAAACACTTATGTGAGGTGCTAGTATATACTTTTTGTGCTTTTAATTACGAGGTCTAGAAGGTTGTGTTGTAAAATACTTTTAAAGAGTAGGTTAAATGACCCTCATATTGCTATTGTCTAGGTAGAAAAGCCCATTTGCTTGAGGACAAGCAAATCCCAAGTGTAGGGGTATTTGATGAGGTGTCATTTTATACACTATTTCAGGGTCATTTAACCCCCTAAATCATGCAAATATGCCCAGATTATGTGCTTAATCGTTTGTTTTCAGGTTTTTAGCACTTGGATGGCTTTTGGAGGAAATACACGTAACTTGGGCTCATTTGGAGAAGAAACGGACAAGATTACGGACCTACACCAAATCTCTTGAAGATTTATGCAAACAGTGGCTGGAGACGGCGTCGCATGCATAAAGCGACGCCGTCGTGATCTATCTAGTGATGGTGTCAGAATATCGCGACGACGTCAGGACATGGCCGACTTAAAGAGGATCTAAAATCGTCTACGTGGCGACGATGTCTGGATTATAAAGCGACGTCGTCGCGTCAACATCTCTATAAATATAAATCCATTTTTAGGGTTTTAGTGTGTAACTTTAGGATAACTTTGTATAAACCTTGGGAGACGAACCCTAGTCGTTTTAGGAGCTTTATATGTCGTTTTTAGGGCCTCAAAACCCTATTGTACTACCTTGAATCCATGTTTTAATCAAGTAAGGTTATTTATCATTAATCATTCAATATGTCTATGTGTTTTTTGATTAATTTATCTTCTTGCTTTCTTTATAACATGCAAGGCTAAACCCTCCTTTGTATTTATCTATGATTGCATGAAAATTAGGTTGTAGATCCTTTTGATGTTGCTTCTTGTTGATGAATGTGCGCGTTAGGCTTTAGAAAACCAGCTTTTGTCTGTATCGCTGTTGATATGTCTAGGGAAATGCGAGTAGTGTAGAAAGGATACCATCGGTAACAGTCTTCATACTACCTTACCCACTATATGGTTGATCCCTCTTAAGTTATTTCACATGCATTAATACACTCTTAGGGGCCTTGTAAATAAGTCTTTCCATACTACCTTACCTTGTGTTGTTGCCCTAACATAATATTAAATAGACGGTGGGTTCATGTAATCCGTTCATGACCTAGGAAATACTTACACAGATCATCACAAGTGTGGACAAAAGCAACGTATCCTAGGAGAAGCAATCTGAGAGTAGCGCATGATTAAGGTAAATACATTTGCTTATTCATAAATTATCAAACAGTAGATTTAGATATTAATTAGTTTAATTGGTGAAAACTAAAAGGGGTTGAAATAGATTACAGGTTCGTTTTTCGTTTTAAAAAAAAAAAAAACTTTGCTTACACAATATGTAGATTCAAGTTAGTATTTTTTAACCATTTCATAAAACTGAACAAAACAATAGAAATGTCTAAACCCCCACCTAAAAAAAGCTTTATATAACAATGACAATAATATGAAGAGATAAGTAAAGGAACAATTAAACCTAACACCAAGATTTATTAGGGTTCAGTACAACGAGCTCTTCTACGCCCCTACTCCACTCCCCGAGTATCTACTCGAGATTTTTAACTATGTCCACAAGCTCCCTTCAGGCATAGTAAACCGTTTACACGTCGCTTCGTTATTTTCGACACTAAGCTAATGTCAGTCCTATTCTTAGCTAAACCAATCTACTACCACTTCACAATTCAATACACAAACACAGATCTACACTATCAGATTTACACACTATCTGAATCACATAAATACATAAGATAATTACAATAGAGTTTTGGTACTTAGAAGAAAGGAGGAGGGATCACTAATCAACACTTTGTTTCTTGGTGAATACGAGTATTCTTCTCTTGCACTTGAATGAGAGGGAAGATATGAGAGAAAGAAATTAGATCACTTGAACAAGATCAAGAGAAGTTAGTGATCAAGAAATAACAGACTCCCCCCCCCCCCCCTCCCCCCCCCCCCCCCCCCCCCACCCCCCCCCCCCCCCCCCTCCGCCCCCCCCCACCCCCCCCCACCTCCCCCCCCCCCCCCCCCGCCACCCCCCATGATCACTAACTTCTCTTGATCATTGTTTCAAGTGATCAAATCTCTTCTTCTCATCTCTTCCCTCTCATTCAAGTCAAGAGAAGAAAACACGTATTCACCAAGAAACAAAGTGTTGATTAGTGGATCCCTCCTTCTTTCTTCTAATGTACAAATATCTATTGTAATTATCTTATGTATTTTTATTATTCAGATAGTGTGTAAATCTGATAGTGTAGATCTAGTGATTGTGTATTGATTGTGAAGTGGTAGATTGGTTCTAGCTAAGATTAGGACTCGACATCTAGCTTAGTGTTTCGAAAATAACTAAGCCGACGTGTAAACGGTTTCTAATGCCTGAAGGGAAGCTTGTTGACAAAGTAAAATCTCGAGTAGGATGACTCGGGAGTGGAGTAGGGCGTAGAAGTGCTTCGTAGCAACCACTATATAAATCTTGGTGTCTAGGTTTAATTGTTCCATTCCTTATCTCTTCATATTATTGTCATTGTTATATAGCTTTAGTTTAGATTTTTATATTGTTTGTTCATATTATGAAATGGTTAAACATACAACTTGAATCTACATATTTTGTAAGCAAAGTTTTTTAAAACGAAAACGAACCTGTAAACTATTCAACCCCCCTTTTAGTTTCCACATAAACTAATTAATATCTAATCTACTGTTGATAACTTTATGATAAGCAAATGTATTTACCTAATCATGCACTACTCCTCAGATTGCTTCTCCTAGATACGTTGCTTTGTCACACTTGTGATGATCTGTGTAAGTATTTCCTAGGTCATGAACGGATTACACGAACCCATCGTCTATTTAATATTCTGTTAGGGCAACACACAAGTAAGGTAGGTAAGAAGATCTATTACAAGCCCCTAAGAGTGTTAATTAAAATCATGTGAAAATAACTTAAGCGGATCAACCATATAGTTGTGTAAGGTAGTATGAAACTGTTACCGATGGAACCTTTCTACACTACATGTATTTCCCAAGACTTATCAACATCCGACCTCGATACAGAACAATAGCTGATTTTTCTAAAGCCTAACGCGCACATTCATCAACAAGAAGCAACATCAAAAGGATCTTACAACCTAATTTTCATGCAATCATAGATAAATATAAAGGAGGGTTTAGCCTTGCATGTTATAAAGAAAGCAAGAAGATAAATTAATCAAACAACACATAGACATATTGAATGATTAATGATAAATAACCTTACTTGATTAAAACATGGATTCAAGGTAGTACAATAGGGTTTTGAGGCCCTAAAAACGACCTATAAAGCTCCCAAAACGACTAGGGTTTGTCTCCCTAGGTTTATACAAAGTTATCCCAAAGTTACACACTAAAACCCTAAAAATGGATTTATATTTATAGAGATGTTGACGCGACGATGTCGCTTTGTAATCCTGATGTCGTCGCCACGTAGACGATTCTAGATCCTCTTTAAGTCGGCCACGTCCTGACGTCGTCGCCAAATTCCTGACGCCGTCACTATATAGATCACGACGGCGTCGCTTTATGCCTGTGACGCCGTCTCCAGCCACTGTTTGCATAAATCTTCAAGAGATTTGGTGTAGGTCAGTAATCCTTGTCCGTTTTCTCTCCAAATGACCAAGTAACTGTTTTTCCTCCAAAAGCCATCCAAGTGCTAAAAACCTGAAAACAAACGATTAAGCACGTAATCTGGGCATATTTGCATGATTTAGGGGGTTAAATGACCCTGAAATAGTGTATAAAATGACACCTCATCAAATACCCCTACACTTGGGATTTTTTTGTCCTCAAGCAAATGGGCTTTTCTACCAAGACAATAGCAATATGAGGTCATTTAACCTACCGTTAAAATCATTTACAACACAACATACTAGATCCTCGCAATTAAAAGCACAAAATATATACTAAACCTCACATTAGTGTTTGGGATTCTCTCTTTCACTCGGTGAAATTATAACATAATGGGGAAACGGAAAATCAACACTCATTACCTGTCATAGCATATAAATTACCATAGGCTTGGTAAAGGATCAAACCTCCACCACTAGGCGCAAGCATTATTCATTACATTCAAAGAGGTCTTTTAAGGGTTGTGGGGTGTAGGTGTAAGATAACATTAATGGAAACGAAAACGGATGGGATACATTTGGGTGGTGACTTTGGGTGAATTTGGAGTGGATGGGTTAGCTAATTATTTATAAGAATACACGTTGGTTTGGTTGCTAAGCCAAAGACTCAGACAAAATATACAAACTCTACAAAACTCTACACCAATCTCTTTCTTTTTCTTTTCTTGACTCTAATATAAACATAAACATAAGCAAATGGCAGCCCGTACTTTTTTCACTCTTTTTTTATATATATTTTTTTCATACACTTTTGCCCTGCCATTGCTTAAACATATAATACATCATGGGGGTTTATAGATACACCCCTACACTTGAACTTTTACATACTCAATTATTTACAATCTAACTAATGACCCAATTTGAGATGGATCAAAATAACAAGGAGCTTATTGAGCTCTATTGGGGGTAATAAATTACTTCTTCCCTAATTCTTCATAAGATGAATACTACCATGAATCTCAATCGTCCCAAAATAGTATTTACAAGGATAAGGACTTAGCAACCGTGTACTCAATAATTAACTTGGGTTAAAAACAATAATGTAACTAAAGGTGAGTACAACAAGGTAGCTAAGGCATTATGGGGAGTAACATTTGGTTTAAGGGTGACAATGCTCTTCATTAATAGTCCGGCTTAACCAAAAAATTATGAGTACAGTGAAAAAGGATAGGCTCAGAGGGTTGTACTAGGGGTATTCTGCACTAAAAATGAGTGCATGGCAAGGGTGTGGGATAGTTATATAGTCGATGTGACCATAATAACAATTACAGGTTTAAAACATGGGTTAATCCTAGTGCCTCTTATCTAGCAAATCCTAATACTTACTATGCGGTCTCGGGATGCAATCAAAAACAAGTTCTAGAATTTAATACACTACCGGTACACTCATATAATTTAATACCGATACCAATGCTCCAGAAAAGGCGACAAAGACCATACGTACACATCCGTAACGACGGAATAGACACATATGACTGCATTCGAACCTTAACTCGAGAAAGCTAAAGGTACAAATTATCTTGGGTATCAATAATGGATACCCGAATTCCTAAAGATCTAAAGGCGAACCTCACATTTTTGGGGTGGAATTTTGAGGGTTTTTGTGCTAGTCATACACATTCCTATCCATGAGACGCTATTAATACTTGGTTTTCGTCGGTATGTGTCATAAAAAATTTTAAATTTGGGTCAAAATTACCTTTTTTATGTTTATGTTTCGATATATTACCCATCATTTTAAGGAACAAGCAAATGGAAATTGAAGGAATATTTCAAGGCTTATTTCCCCCTACACATAAGTGAACATGTCTCTAATGTTCTATAGAAGTACCCGTAAAAGCGAATAAAGGGATAAGAAAACAAGGAAAATGAACTAGTACTCTCCTGGTTTGCTCAATAATAGAGAAGAAACATGCGATAACTGGTTAAATCGTCCTCCAAGAATCATCCAATGAAACTTCCTAAGAACTTCCAAGCTTCTTCTCGTCAAATATAACCTGTAATCAAAGACAAAGACAACTACACCAAGCATAAAATCGGCGGAAAGAATATAATACAGAGAGTTTAGGGTTTTGACTCTATGAAAGCAGTAAAGATAGGATATGAGTAATTGATGTAATCATAAGTTTATGCAGGTTTACAAAAGAATTACAAATTTTGAATATTGCACATTTTATTTTTTATAAATATTAAAAAAATTGAATTTTAACATTCCTGGAGACGCGACGCCGTCGGGTGTTAATCCCGACGCCGTCTCCAGCGTCTGTGAAAAATTCTTCTTCGTTTTTAATGAGAAATTTCCTTCACGTAATTTTATTAGTCAAATCTGAAGAAAGCACTGCATAAAACCTAGAATTAATCATTACAATCATATGACTCGAAACTGACGCGAATTAATCTAAACAATTTATTTTAAATGTTTAAATTTGGTTCTTAAAAACCGGATATATTCCCCTACACTTATTTTGTTGCAAAATACATTTGATTGCAAATAAGACTAAGTTATAAACAAACAAAGCATGATTACAAAATTTATTCAAACATAATAAAACAAACAATAAAGAATTAAAATACACGACACTCCTAAGTGCGGGTAAAATGAACATTGGGTTGCCTCCCAAGAAGCGCTTTTCTTTATTTATGAGTCTTGTAGCTAGACTCGAAGTCACATGTTCAAGTATCATAGAAGTGGTCTAGGTCGATGATCTCCCTTGGACTTTCTCTTTCTGAGAGCTTTCTAGTGGTGGGGATCGATTGTAGGGTTTTGGTAAACTCTTCTCCGTCTGGATCAATCAGTCTAATCTTGGCATGCACATCTCCATCTCTTTTTTGGGTGGTTTTATTCCTGGTTTATTGGGAATGGTTAATTAGAGTTCTATCGATTCCCACATGTTACTCTTAAGGTTTATGGGTATGGCTCCAAAAAATTCAACCATTCTTCTAAACACAAGGACATCCTTAAAAGGATTAGTCTTAGCATCACTAGCAATTTCCCATTCTCTAGGCAAATGGCAATCTAAGAAAGCGTAGTAAGGGATTTGTGCGCCTACTCCATCCGAGCTAGGGCGTGGTTTGTATGATTCTCTTTTTCCAAGCGTGGTCCAATATGGTGCATCCTCCTCACCTAAATCGACTCCTTTTACAACGAATACCGACCTAGTGATTCCTTCTCCTACTGCTATCTTGGCCATCCTATAGTCTATAACTGCATTGGCGGTTGCAAGGAATCCTCTTCCTACAAGCAAAGGGGTTTCCAGGTCTTTCTTCATGTCGATTACGTAGAAATCATTTAATAGTTTCCGTTTTCCTATATGGACTTCTACGTCTTTGACAATTCCTACGGGGTAAGATTTGGTTCCATCAGCCAACCCGAAGATGTGTTCAGTCTCTTACAATAGTCCTATGTTAAGCTTTTTGAAGAGGTATAGTGGGATTATGTTTAAACATGATCCTAAATCAGCTAAGGTGTCGAAGGTTTTGAATCCCCTAATCTACAAAGTAGAGTGAATAGCCCGAGGTCTTCCATCTTGGCAGATACTTCGCCTTAGACGAATGTTGATTTGTTTTTGCCTAGTTCTAAGCTCTCCACGTATCTATCCAATAGTGCGTTATAGATTGGAGAGTGAGCTAGGACTTCGAGAACTGGTAGGTTAAGATGCAAATCTTGGAATTCATCTTCAAGAGTTAGTTCGGGTTCTTATGGTTGTTGCGTTCTAATCCCCATCCTGGGTTGCAGCTGGCTTGTCTGGCAAATGTTTGCCTCCTTGGAACATGTTTTGATAGTATTGATTGAAGTGGAGGAGTGTGATGAGCATTGGGGATCTATGGCAGGGTAAGAACGAGCAGACAAAACTGGAGAGGTATTTAGTTTTGGGTTCTTAACCGTGTTGCTAGGAAGTGATCATGCCAATCGATCAGTGATGGCCTTCAATACTGTGTCGATTTTGTTGGTCATCTTGCTTTGTTGTTGTATGAAATCGGTTTCAAACTTGGACAATCTAGCATCTTGAGATGCCATGAAGTTGAATACCAATCCTTCTAGATTTGATTGATTGTTAAAACTTTGAGGATTGTTGTTGAAGGGACGGTTTAGGATCGAACCGTTGGGTTGGAACAGGTTAGGTGGGTTTGAAAAATTATTTTAGGAATTTTGGGGTTGTCTCCACCTAAGGTTTGTGTGAATTTTTCATGATGGATTATAGGTGTCACCAAGATTGTTTTGCTCGGGCTTAAAAGTGTACCACTTACCTCCCACTTCGTCGGTACGCGAAGATGAATATTCAACAGAGGCTTGTTCAGGATCTTTCATGCAATAATGAGTGTCGTGGGGACCACTGCAGATCTCATATGAGGTAGTGATTTTGTTCACTTGATTAGGTTGCGTCGAAGAAAGATGAGCTTCTATCAAGCATTGGACTTGATTCTCGAGCTTGATGAGGTGGCGATCGGATGTACTCGGGACATCTTGAGGCAAAGAGATTGCCTTGACCGGCTTAGCAAAATCCCTTGGGTCATTCCAACTTTCGTTGTCATAGAGGGCGAGGTCCTCTATAATGCCCAGGAGTCTTTAGCATTTCTGTCACGAAGCTTGCCACCGGCCGATTGGTCAATGGTTCATCTTGTGACGGGATTAACATGGTCATAAAAGATTTGAACTTGGAGTCAAAGATCAATGCCATGATGAGGGACTTTTTGTAGTAAGTCCTTGAAACGAGTCCATGCTTCAGATAGAGATTCTCCTTGATGTTGTTGGAACATCATGATATCGTTGCGGAGTTTTGCAGTCCTTCTTGGTGGAAAGAATTAAGCAAGGAAACGAGTAGTAAGATCCTCCTATGTGGTGATGGATCCTGCTAGAAGACTGTCAAGCCAGTTGCTAGCTTGATCACGAAGGAAAAATTAAAATAAACACAGGCGCGATTTTTACCTGTTTTCACCGTCAAGGTCAAGTGAGTCCACAAGTTTTAAGAAATCCTTGAGGTGTTGGGTTGGATCCTCCGACCGAAGTCCGTGGAATGAGCATCCGTTTTGCACCAACCAGATGGTGTTGGATCGAAAAGGTACCACATTGTTCCCTACGGGAAGCTCAATGGTATTCCTGTATCCTTCATGGCTAGGTTTGGAGTAATCTCCAAGAGTACGGATAGGATTTGCGTCTCCCATGGTGGTTGACGAGAATGGATTACGAAACAATTAACCTAAAGAAAAGATAGACTACGAGAAAGCTAATATACAGAATTAAAATCTCACTTGAAAGGATTCAAGTGAGTAGAACTTAGTTAAACAATGATCGAAACCTAACTATTCCCAAGAAACGGCACCAAAAACTTGATGTGAGGGTTGCGAAGACTTTACAGGAAGTTTTACAATCCCCTAGGCAGTGTAGACCTAATCTGTGCAAGTGTAGTAATAAGGCAAGACATGGGGGTTTGCTATCATTTCTCTAGGGGAATAGGTTGGGAAGGCTTGATCACGGTCTAACAGAATTCTAGAGGTTGAGAGAAGATTATTTTTGTGTTTTTATATTTAATATAAAGCATGTAAATCTATGGTTTGAGAGGTTGGGTTGTTCAACTAATTACTAAACTAAGTAATATCTAATCTACTATTGATAACTTTATGATAAGCAGATGTATTTACCTAATCATGCACTACTCCTCAGATTGCTTCTCCTAGATTTGTTGCTTTTTCACACTTGTGATGATATGTGTAAGTATTTCCTAGGTCATGAACGGATTACACGAACCCGTCGTCTATTACATTCCGTTAGGGCAACACAATAAGGTAAGTAAGGAAGACTATTACAACCCCTAAGATTATTTAAAATGCATGTGAAATAACTTAAGAGGGATCGACCATATAGTGGGTAAGGCAGTATGAAGACTGTTACCGATGGTATCCTTTCTACACTACTTGCGTTTCCCTAGACATATCAACAACGATACAAACAAAAGCTGGTTTTCTAAAGCCTAACGTTCATATTCATCAAGAAGCAACATCAAAAGGATCTACAACCTAAGTTTTATGCAATCATAGATAAATACAAAGGAGGGTTTAGCCTCTCATGTTATAAAGAAAGTAATAAATTAATCAAACAACACATAGACATATTAAATGATTAATGATAAATATCCTTATTTGATTAAAACATGGATTTAAGGTAGTACAATAGGGTTTTGAGGCCCTAAAAATGACCTATAAAGCTTCTAAAAGGACTAGGGTTCGTCTCCCTAGGTTTATATAAAGGTATCCTAAATTTACACACTTAAATCCTAAAAACGGATTTATATTTATAGAGATGTCGATGCGATGCCATCGCTTTGTAATCCTGACGTCATCGCCATGTAGATGATTCTAGATCCTTTTTAAGTCGGCCACGTCCTGACTCTGTCACCAAATTCCTGACGCTGTCACTATATAGATCACGACGGCGTCGCTTTATGCCTGTGACGCCGTCTCTAGCCACTGTTTGCAAAAGTCTTCAAGAGATTTTGGTGTAGGTCCGTAATCTTGTCCGTTTCTTCTTTAAATGAGCTCAAGTCACGTGTATTTCCTCCAAAATCCATCCAAGTTCTAAAAACCTGAAAACAAACGATTAAGCATGTAATATGGGCATATTTGCATGATTTAGGGGGTTACATGACCCCAAAATAATGTATAAAATGACACCTCATCAGAAAGACATTCCATAGTTGGAATAAAAGTCCTTAGGTATGATGGAGTTGAATAAAATGGGAATAATGTCAACTAAGGCGTGAGCTATCATCAGAACAATCACAACATCATGATAGTAATGACGTCTTGGTAGACATTGAAGGGGTTGAAGAATTAAAAAGAAAAGTAATGTAAAGGGTGAAAAGAAAGAAGCCCTCCGTAAAACTTTAGGTAGAAACCAGGTCAATACATAATCTACCGAATATCACAAAGATGATATTTTGTATTGAAGAAAGACGTTATGGACCCAGTGATGCAATGCACAACCCTTCCCAGCCACTCAAGATTCTCTCAAAAGAATCTTGTTTCATTGTCACGGAGATTAAACGCATAATCTATTGACATCTCAATCTAAGATTATTGATATTGAAAAGGTGGCAGTCTGCTCCAGCCTTCGATTACTGAAACCAAAATACACTAATGGAGTCTAGAGCCAAATGAGATCATATCATTAATTCTCAAATAGGACATAAAAGTACATTTGTATTAAACATCAATGATACAAAAGGTACAAGAGTTGCTTATATGTCTTTGTGACATTGCGCGGAACATTCAAGAGTGATATTTAAATAAAGTAATCACAATGATGAATGGAAATCCTACCAGTGCTAACTTCAAGCCAATGTTGAATGTATGTCACTAATTTGAAAATGATTGCTTAATGATTCATTTTAGTGTTAACTAGCAATCTAAGTGATCTAGTAGTTATCGTGTTCTTTCGAAATTTGTTTTTGAAAAATACAAACAACATTCAATTTAATTCATATTTTTTGATACAAGGTCCCTCTTATGATGTCAGAAGATTGGATGTGGGGAATTGTTGAATTGAATTGTTTTAGAGGAGAAAGCATAAATTTGTTTATCGGCAGTTGATTCTCATGCTTAAACCGCATTTATGATACTTCAAACATGATTTTACTATCGAATATTCAGGCATAACAAGATTATGATTATTTTAATGGACATTGAATATAATTAGGAGAAGAAAGGAAGTGTTCAATATATTGAATTATCAGGGGGAAGAATGTGTGAAATATGTGAATACGTGAGGAAAAAGAATTTCCTGTTAATGATTGGCATGGTTCCCCTAAATAAATGTGGCTAACTTATTCTGCAGAATAAGTCAGATTTGCTGCTAAGTGGGGTTGACTTCATCTTCTACAAAGTCTGATGCGAGCTTTTTTAAACCCTTGCCCCCATAATTAAAAGATACGTTAATTACATCATAGTTTCATATTTGCTTCAAATGGTTGTCTGTTTGGGGAGAAGCAGTTGAACTGCTTGAAGACATGCAATATGAACTGAGGGGAAGTAAAACTCAGTTTATACAGTTTACATTGTATTTTCTACTAGTTTCTTTCCTCTATGAGTTGTTTGTGTGAAGTATGTGCATATGTGTGCTTTGAATGGTTGTCTGTTTGGGGGGAAGCAGTTGAACTGCTTATAGCCATGTGAAGCAAAAACACCATCATATTCATTCCTTCATATCTCATACTCAAAGGTCAAAGATTTCATACTCAAAGGTTAAAGATACACTTCCGCAACTCTGATAAATCAAAGAACTTTCTCAAATCATCAAGTTGTTGATCAAGATAAAAGTTCTACACGAGGAAGATTGTAAGCTATCAAGAAAGCATGAGTATGTTGGTCCGAAGCTTCAAAAGACAAATCAAGATGGATTCACGGTAAAGAATGATGATATGAAAAGATCTCAAAGGCAAAGACAAAATGGAAAATGGAAAGATCAAGATCAAGATCACTAGAGCATGACTATAACAAGACCACTATTACACATCAAAGCTCAAGGCAAACGAGCATTAAAGATCAAAGATCAAGGTCACAAGAGAGATCTCATTGATCATCCTTTAGGGGGAGATTGTTAGGAATACAAAGTAGTGATCATTAATGTAATCAAAGAGAGATCTCAATGATCGCCTCTTAGGGGAAGATTGTTAGGAATGATAAAAGTGACGATCTTATTGAGATAAAATTCTTGTAATAAATAGATAAATAATAATGTATAATAGGTTAAGTGAAAGGCTCGTGACTAAAATAAAGTCACAAGACCCGAAAAATAGCTAAAAGCTAAAAGATAAAAGCTAGTAGCTCATCCTTGTAAATTGGTATAAATACCCCTCCCTACCTCATTCATGAGGTGTGTCTTCTAATCAAATCTCATTTTTCTCTCCCTCACTTTCTCTCTCTACTTCTGATCTCCTCCTCCCTCTTTCTCTCTCTAATTTCTATAATTTTCATCATTCAATCTAATTTCAATAAGCTCACACACAACACCTAAACATACACTTTATTGCTTATTGATCCTAAAATCAAGACCTAACACTGATCACGCCATTTTGATGTATAAATTGGAACCTTTCGCTACAAAAATCGATTTCGAATTCCTGAAAATAAGGAAAGAGCTCAAGGAGATGCGGATGGTCATAGAGACAACCACGCTTCACAAATCTACATGAAGGATGACACGCCGATGTGTGAACTTCATGAAGCGAATTATGTCCAAATATATCACGGAGGATATCACGACCAAAATTCCATAAATTCATACTCCTGTCTAAATAACCCAAACCGTCACTATCATCGATATCAACCACAAAATAGAATGCCACATCCATCCCGATATTTCAAATTACCCAAAATCTCAACGGAGGAGATGATGAGAGAATAGATGGCTAGGAAAATGGAAGCGAATGAGCGTATGAAAGTCGAGGTGGTTGAATTCGAGAATCGAATCAACCAAGGACTAAGGAACCATCAAGCGGTTATCGAGAACTTGGAGAGGCAATTTAATTATCTCAAGAAAACCCAGCATACCAAATCCCTTCCTCATACCACAAATACCAAACCGAGACATGAATTTGTCTACAAACCACCCTCAATCTGAAACGAGAATGATAAGGGTGATGTCAAAGCTATCGAGGAGGACAAAACTGAGCCTATTCCAACCATGCCAAACCCGAACCCAATTAATTCTAACTCTTCGACCATATCACCTTCTCTCAAGGATTGCATCGTGCATATCCCATACACGAATGCCAAGACGTTTGCAGACGATGTATTGTTGAATCATGTTGGTGACAAGGAGTTAAAAACATTAGATGGCGTTGGAACTGGACGAATGACAAAGAAGGAAAAGGATGACAATGGTACGACCAAGGAACTCAACAAAGAATGGAAGCTGAATGAAAAGCGGTTACTTGTAACGAAGTTTATCATTATCTCTGACACCCAACTGAAATTCCCCATTTGAACCGTATCATCAATGAATCCTAAATCTTGGGGAAGAGTCTAGCTAATGACTCTGAAATAAATTAAGCACTTCCCGGGAGGCAATCCGATGATTTAATTGTTTGTTTGTTTCAATTTATGCTTTGAATAAATATGTACAACATCGAAGAAAAAGTTGTTTTTCAAACTTGAAATTTTTTTAAGTGTGGGGGTGTTACATGCTCGTAATGTTTAATATATTATTGTTTGCAGAATGTTTGTTTGTTTTTTTAATAAATTGCAGCAGGTAATGGAGGAGGATGCTTGGAGGAAAAATCGATTGATCTCACAAGCTTATGCTAGTTTTTGCGTAGCATTTATCATATGAAGTTCGATCGCGATTATTTTTCCCGGGGAGTTTTATTTTTCTTGAACCATTAAATATTTACCCTATGTTTACATACTTTGAAGTTTATTTTTCACATTAACGATAATGCAAAACTTAAGTGTGGGGGATTAAATAGGGAAAACGAGACTGATTTTTAAATTTTCATATTTTTGGGCTAATTTTTTTTTTTGTATACTTGTTTGCCCTCGTGATCTAGTTGTTTTCACGCTTTTTGGATAATGTATTAGAATAACTGGTGAAATACGGTAAATTTGAAAAATTCAAGATGTGTCTCGGTTAATATTGCAAATCCATTCTAGGATCGATGACATTTGCTAGCGCATTTATAGCCCTTCCCACCAAATTGTGAGGATTTGAGCTTGTTTCATATATAGCATACATCTTTTATGCTCGATCTTTTTGCTATGAGTATGCCGGTGATTTTATTTATTCTAGAACTTTTGCTTGTAAATCATTATGAATTCCGCAGTGAGATCACACTCATGTGATATAAATGTATTCGTGTGATAAAGAGGCACCTTAGGATTTAACCCAAATAGCGTTTCCATTTTTATATTATTTTTAGCTAGTTAAACTGATTAGTTAACCACCCTTATTAGCCCATTTTTAGCACTCACTTTTAGTGCTAGATAGCCTTAGAACACCCTTTCGAGCCATTCTTTTCATTTTGGTTACATCCACTAAAAAAGAAAAAATCAAAAAAATATTTTACACTTTAAACCTTAGCCTAACCCTTTGTCAAAGTCTAAATGGTGGGTTGCTAGTTGCTTGGTATGTTGAATTGTTTTTTATGATTATTAGTTAGCCACACTTCGGCGTTTGTGTGTGCCATTTTGACAGAGATGGAGATGGCCCGCTTCATGTTTGTATTTTTGTGGTGTATGTTTATGCGAAGTGTAGGGGAGTTGTGATATGAAAAAAATTAAAAATAAAAGAAGGAAGTTGAAAAAATGAATAAGTCATTGAAAAAAGTGAAAAAAGAAGTGATGACAATAATAGCCAATGTGCTATATTATTATGAAGATGAAGGAAGATGAAGTATTTGAGATATCGATTAGCCAATGTGCTAAGATGTGATATACTTATGTGGTGATCGATATGTGATTAAAGAAATTTTGTAACTATAATCATTTTTGGGTTTGCGGATTGTTCGGTGACTAGCAACATTAGTTTTTAGACTTTTGACTTATATGTTCTCGTAATTCACCCACTAATAAATTATCCCATGCCTTATCCATACCCTTTATTAACCCGAAGCTTAACGTTATAACCCAATAAAAGTCCTCTTTAGATGTTTACACTTGGTGCTTACGCCACGTCGGTGGAGTTTTGTTTCTTGCATAAGCCTATGGTAATAAATTTGGTCACGACCGAGCTATGAGTGTGATTTCTCTTATATACATCACCAAACAATTAATGAGTGTTGAGTGAATTATACTGCATTCCTTTTTCGTGAGGTGCTTAGAAATGTTTATCAAGCAAGAAAACCATTGGGTACTGTCAAACATCTCGGTTTTTCACCAAAAGCTTAAAATGATGGATCTTATCTCGTACTTGTACTTGGTAGATTTGCATCGCATTTTCTAATCATTTTTGTGCACCATGTGGATTTTATTTATCTTTAATTTGCTTGAGGACAAGCAAACCCTTAAGTGGGGGGGGAGGGTGTTTGCGCCTTTTGCACTTATTTATATAAAAAACCAAAAATATTGTCGAATTTTTCAAAAATTAATTTTTTTTACCTTATTTTGTCATTTAGGTAATTTCTTTTCCTAAATTTGCTTGAGGGCAAGCAAAGTTTAAGTGTGGGGGGATTTAATGACGCTCAAATTAAGTATATTTTTAGGAGCGTTATCCGTACTTTTGTATATGTTATTTGGCTATTTTTATATGCTTTTGTTACTTAATTGTACCAAAGTGTGTTTGCAAGTCTATTTGTAGCCAAGTATAGAAAAACAAAGAAAAAGAACTTTTGTATATGTTATTTGGCTATTATTATATGCTTTTGTTACTTAATTGTACCAAAGTGTGTTTGCAAGTCTATTTGTAGCCACTACAGGAAAAGCAAGAAAAAGAACGAAAAAAGAAGTAAAAACAAAGATTTGTGCATGTACGAAGGATCTCTCATAAAGACCAAGTTCGGGAAGCTTTTCAAAAGCAAAAGAGTCAACCATACAAGCTTCCAATGCCCAAGATAAAGCTTAAATGAAGTTATGTTCGAGTATAAAGACTCACGATCGAATTCCAAGCAATCGAGAAGCTTAAACAAAGAAAAAAATAAAATGTATATGCTGAAATTTTCATCCAGCCGCCCAGGCTGGATGATGCAAACGAGCCGCCCGGCTTAATTTCTAGGTGCCCGGCTGGGCTTTCCTGACTTCTCTAAGTTTCATTAATACACCCATTTAAGTGCTCTAACTTCCCAAGTCCGATCATGTCTCCATATTAACTCGTATTACAGCTGTTTTATGACACTGTGTGCCCAAGTTTTATGCTTGGAGGGAAAGGATACTTTCTAGTATAAATACAAGCTCCATGGCTTAGTTTTCATAAAAAAAACTCACCCCCTTCACCCAAGGACAAATTTTCAGACATATTTCTCTCCCAAAAGACTAAAACCTGCTGCCAATCTCAGAAGATCACTCAAGAACATCAAAGAAGGTGTTGGCTATAATTTTCCGATTTAGTAGGAAGCGCACGGCTGATTGGAGGCTTGTAGGATGATCTAATCCTTCACCATCACCTATTGTAATCTTACTTTGGGTATATTTCTTTTACTTTTATGATGTTGAACTCTTTATATCATGTTGAATCTTGGTTATTGATTAATTATGATATGGAGTTGTTGTGTTTTACTTGTTTGAAATGATGTAAACATGGATATGAAGTGTTTGGTATTTTGCAATATTGATTTATGGTTTTTCTTATGAGTTTGATTGGATTGATATGTGTCTAATTAGTTTGTTGGTAAATCATAATCGGATCTATAGGTCAATAGGATTTCTTGTTATGAATATACAAGTTAATTGGACTCATAAAGGTTTAATCAAGAGTATAGGTCGAAAGGGCTCTTATGAACTAATTGGTAAAATCATATTTCTAAAAAGTGGCTTATAATGAATCGGTTTATAATAATGATCATAGATTGAAAGGGTTCGTTAACCTAGACCGTGTTTTATGCAATTTTATAATACTGCCCGTTGACTTGGAATTGTATGCTTTTGATTTGTCTGCTATTGCTTAAGTATCTACCCGATATTCCAACACTCCATTGATATGAATACTATTTCTAAACAAGTAGCTTTAGTTGTATTAATTTCAATCTCGTTGAATTTGCATCATCATTTCCGTGTTATTAGTTGCTTTTATGGTATTGTGGGACGTGACAACCATTATACCATTTTCGTGTTATTTGTTACATAGATTCTTCACAATTGAAAACACCTAATTTTTAGTGAACGACCTCGGCTTACCACACCAATCTAGCTACATACGAAAGGGTCATACTTGCCCGTATGTTCTTAGCTTTCGCAAGACACATCAATATATATTCACAAGTCATAGCAAAATCATCTAAATATTATTCATGTTTCACATATTGCCATAACAAACGACGAACACTACATCATAACCAAACCAATAACCAGTTGCTCCCACAAACAACCAACATCCAAACCTACTAGAATAATCTACGGGGCTGTCACGAACTCGATGGAAATCAAGAACACGTCGCCAAATGATGTGTTTGGTAACGGTTTTACTATAGTGAAGGAATTAGAGATTTGGTGTGAATCATCTAATCCTCATGGTATAATGTGTTTAAGTTCTGGAAATATGGTGTTAGAGGTCTGGAAATGGTGGTGATTCAGTGGTAATTCGTGGTGGAGAGTGGTGGTTATATGGTGGTAAGTGGTGGATTAAAGAAGTGTTTGGATCATTAGATCCTAATATCCTCACCACTCCTTCCTCCTCTCCCACTTGATTGTAGAGATTGTATGTGTTGGTGTATGTTAGATATCAAATTCCCTGGCACCAAATGGGATATTTATAGTGTTTTCAACCCTTGGGGACCAAGTTGGGGGTGTATGTGGACGTTTTTGAGGCTAAATTCACGTATCTACTGCATCAGACAGAAAGTGCGCCGCACATTTTATTTTGTGCGCCGTACTTGGTATCTTGTGAAAAGTGCGCCGCACATTTTTGGAACTGCGGCATACTTAGTGCATTTCCAGCTTTTGGACCAAAAACCAAAGTTGTAGAGAATTCTTTCCCGATCGCGGGCCGCCCGAATCGCGTCAATCCGAGTTTGTATGCTCAAGTTATGGCCAAAACAGTAGACATCTGTCGGGAGATCTTTATCTTGAGTTCTTTCTTCGTTTAAACTTCAATTCTTCGTATATTCTTTTGTTTCTTTCCACGACACGTCACATGAACCTATAATAGCAAATATACTCGATTAAGTATCGAAAGTTCTTATAATTAACTAATATATATACATAAAAACATAGATAACGCATATATAAATATGTATAAAATGAGCGTTATCAGCTTTATCTCCCCCTACACTTATTTTGAACATTTTCCCTAATGTTCTTAAAAGTACCCGAATAAACAAATTGAAGGAAAGAAAAATTTTAAAGAAAATATGAAATTTACAAGTGCTGGAGATGCGACGCCGTCAGGATTAATCCTGACGCCGTCTCCAAGCATTGTAAACAAAACTTTCTTCGGTTTTTGGAAAAATTTCTGCACGCAATTCCTATTAGTTATTTCCTGAAAAAAATACTACATAAACCACGAAAGTTATTAGCACAAACATATGAATCGAACAAACATGACACAAGACACTCCTAAAATGCGGGAAAGTAAAATGGATTAGGTCGCCTCCCAATAAGCGCTTGTTTTTGTTTGAGTCATGAGCCTGACTCTACCCTTATTTAATAGATAAGGGTGAGGGTTTTCCTACACTTAAGGTCAAGTGCGGGTGATAGTAACGATACACACCATTATAGTAAGAATGAGCCATATGTTGAAAAAGTGGTTGTCGAGTTATATACTCCAATTGGTGTGTTTCTTTAATCCTACCCTTTTTAATTCTTTTGGCCTGACGGGTAAACTAAGTCCTCTTAAGAAATCGTCTCCTATCACCTCTGAATTTGAAAAATCAACAACTAGGGATCCACTTTGTCTTAATAAACCTGGTTTAAATCCATAATGTTTCTTAGGATCATCAATGCATGGGTGATAATAGCAATACACATCCTTAAGGTGGAAAGACACCACATGAGGTGAAGGTGGTGTATGAATGGTTAAATTATCCATTTCCTTCATCCTAAAACTATCAAGACTATGTGGTTTGATGGGTGGTTCAGGGCCTCTTTTGCCTCTTAGACTTATATCTAAGGATGGAAAACTAGGTAAGGGTTGTGGTTGAGGCTCTAGTTCATCAAAACTAGAAACTTCCCTAGAACTAAGAGAAATGTTATGATTAGTCAAACCTACATCATCTAGTTTAGTTTGGTCCAAAGGTTCTACCTCCATCGGGGTTCCTAAAGTCTCTTCTACTTCTTCCGGGTAAGTCACAGGAGGTGTGTATTTCTCAAATGATGGTAGGACTTGTGGGGTACTTTGTGGGCTCGGATTTTCTACTTCATCTCCCATCTTATCTAGATTACATATAGGCTCGTCATATGCATTTGTACAACCTAAAAATGACATACAACTAGACATCTTAACCGTAACTATTGTAGGATCGATATTCCTTAATGAAACACTGATATACTGTCAACTATGCGGAATCTAGTTGGCAGTACTTAAGAAGTCTCCTCATAAAACGTTTTCTTGCAAAGTTGATAAGTTCTCAAAGGGGGTTCATTGGTCTCACTATCCAACTAAAAGGGAGCCTTTCTTTAAGGTTTTAGCTAACCATCTTAATTTATCTAAATTAGAATAATTATAACTATACATTTTAAATGACAACTTTATTTACAAAATAGACAAGAGGGTTTTTACGAACAAAGAGAACAAAGAAAAGATAGACTACGAGAAAGCTAATAGACAGAAATTAAAATCTCACTAGAAAGGAATCTAACGAGTAGACCTAAGATAGATAGAGTTTGAACCTATACTGTTCCCTATGTAGCGGCGCCAAAATCATGATGCGGTCATTGTAAACGCAATAGGTTTTGCAACTCCCTAGGCACATCACCTAATCGTTGTAGTGTAGTATAGCAAAGACTCGGGGGTTGTTATTGTTCTCTAGGGGAATAGCGTCTGAAGGGTCAAACTAAACCTAACTAAGATCTAAGAGTTTGAGAGAAGATTATTTTTGTATTTTTATGTTTTTATGAAAGCAGATAAAATTCAGGTTCTAAAGGTGGGTTTTGATTTAAACTAATTAAACTAATATTTAAACTAAGCTAATTGGGTGAAAACTTATATGGTAAACGAACATATTTACTTAATCATGCATTACTCCATAGTTTGCTTCTCCTAATCCTATTGCTTTGTCACACTTGTGATGATCTATGTAAGTATTTCCTAGTTCATGAACAAATTACATGAATCTATGTATTCCGTTAAGGCAACGGACAAGTAATGTAGTATGAAGACTATTACAAGGCCCCTAAGAGTACATTTCATGCATTAAAACACTTAAGAGGGATCAACCATATTAGAGGTAAGGTAGTATGAAGACTGTTAACAATAGTATCCTTTCTACACACTCGCGTTTCCCTAGACGTCAATGCTAATGTAATATTTATAGCCAGTTTTCTAGAGCGTAACGCGCACATCCATCACAAGAAGAAATATTAAAAGGATCTACAAACTAAGTTTCATGCAATCATAAGTAGATACTAATGGATCTAGCCTAGCATGTTAAAGAGAAGCGAAGGACAAGAATCATTCAAACAACGCATAGACATATTGAATGAATAAAAGATTGTTGACTTCACTTGATTAAAACATATGTTTAAGGATGATACAAGAGGGTTTTTAGGCCCTAAGAACGGCCTAAAAGTTGCTACACTCGAACTATAATGTTTAGGGTTCGTCTCCCAAAAGTTGCACACTAAAACCATAAAAACGTAGGTATATTTATAGGAATTAAGTCGCGACGACGTCGCTAAAATCTTGACATTTTCGATTAGCCAAATATTCTTAGGGTTTCTTTGAGGCGATTACGTTCTGACGCCGTCACACAACTTCTGATGCCGTCGCTTGTAAGTTCTGACAGTGTCGCTAGGAATTGCGACGCCACCTTCAGGCACTGTATGCGCATTCTTGAAATCATTTCGTGTAAAGTTGTAATCTTGTCCTGTTTCTTCCTAAATTGAATCCAAGTTACGTGTATTTCCTCTAAGAGCTTCCCAAATGCTAAAAACACAAAAATGAACAATTAAGCACATATTTTGGGCATATTTGCATTATTTAGGGGGTTAAATGACCACGAAAAAGTGCATAAAATGACACCTCATCAATCTCTCAACACACAAAGAAAAACTGTCTCAACCTCCATATGACGGGTATTTTACTTCTCTTCTTAATACGTCAAACCCGCAACAATCATTTTCTTCAAACCCGTCTACACCATTGTCACAAAACTTAATTTCTTCCTCGCAACACCAACAATATCCTCCTTTTGGTACGCAATTTATGCCCCAAATGACACCCGAACAAATTTATCAACAACAACAAACATATTTTCAAAACCAACAACTCAACAACCAATTCCAAAATCTCCAACATCAAAGAAATGTGCCACCACAAGGCTTTAAACCATAACAATCACAACCACAATACTTTCAACCACAACAATCACAATCACAATTCTTTGAATCACAACAAACACAACCACAATTCAAAGAAACACAATCACCACCAAAAGAAACCCGTGAACAACGTCGTAAAGGAAAATGACCTGCGAAAATTAAAAAAAATTCACCACACCCACGGTAGATTTGGACGAGGATGAAGTAGATCTGATACGGACGGTGCAACGTTTGACACGCGAGGAAGAAACGTTACTATACGAGTGTTGGGTCAAAGTTTCCAAGAACAACGAGATCGGAGCCGACCGAAGCGATGACTCATTTTGGTGGCATATTACAGACGATTTCAACAAAGCTACACATAATGGTGATCGTACCAAGAATATGATCATGGGTAAATGTACTAGGATAAACGGTGATTACCAAAAGTTCAACGCTATTTACAAACATCTAGAACGTAAAAGCAGAGAAAATGAGGCTGATCATATCGATACTGCAAAGATCAATTTAATTGTCGCGTCAAATGGGAGAATGTTTATACTAGAACACGTGTGACGTGTCTTAAAAAAACACCCCAAATGGGACGCGCCAGGCCCCCTTGATTCAGATGATCACACCAAAGTATTCGGCCCTAATGAGAGATCTCGTCCGGCTGGCAAACCTCGACCCGCAAGAAAACCAAATCGGAAACTACGACGAGCACCGGGGGAAGTCAGTCTGGGTCTTTTTCGGAGTTTATATCTGAGGATTTTAGACGCAAAATTCAAGCAGGCGAATCTACATACGAGGCGAAGAAAGCAAAATATGTACCATAAATGGAGTGTAAAGAATTAGAGCTTCTCTTGATTGATACCCAGGGGTTGCCGGAACGCAAAGCCGCTATTATCTGAAAGAAACAAGAAGCGATAATGGCAAAATATAATTAAGAGTGACTGACCATTATTGTTGTTTTTTATTTCTCGTATGTTTTTTACTTGTCGTATGTTTTTTATTTTTTGTTTTTTTTCGTACGTTTTTTAGTTTTATATTGCATTTTTATTTTAGTATTGTTATTTTATCTGAATGAAATGAATTTAGTTTGTTTGAAAAAATAGAAAATAAAATAAAATTAGGGGTCGGTGAAGCCCAAATGGCTAAGTTGTGTTTAGTTGTGAGTGAAAAAATATTTTGAGATCTGAGTGTTGAAATGATGTAGCACCTAATGGAGCCCAAATGACTAAATTTTTGATGTCGTTACACGCATTGCTCAAGGAACCATCACAAACAAATATATCTAGCCAATATGTTATTCGATTGTAAAAATATTTACATACACCAACCTTAGATTCATGACCAATTAAAATAATATGAAACTAAAGTTTAAAAATAACAAAAAAATAAACCATAAATACCAAGACTTAGAGTGCGTTTGGTACGAGGGTTTAAGAGGAAAGGTATGGATTGGATTTGTAGCATAATGTTTGGTCGGTAGGTTTGAAGTTAAAAGGGACCCACTAAAACCATATATTTGGGGCCTGTTTGTTTGAAGGGTATGTGAATCAAACACTAACAATGATAGTTATATTAAATGTTTGGTTGGAGCTTCATTGCTAATCTATGATTCAAACAATCATAGATCCAAACCAAGGAGAAATGGTGTCTTTTGTTTATCATTCCTATGAGGCCTACATTTTTTATTATTTTCACCACAAAACTAATAGAATTGTACACTTTAGATGGGTCATGCTTAATGTGATAGTTATACTTATATTTTATACCAAACAGAACTAATGGAATGAATATCCCCAATCCCATACAACCCCTCTAATCAAAGTCATACCGTTAGTGATTCCGGATAATATATCAAACGCACCCTCAAGTGTCTTCCAATCTTCAATTCATGGGTGAGTAAGTAGGATTTGATAAAAGTTACTAATTCATGTGAGACCCTTTAATAAATGCAATATAAAGCCAAATTGATATTTTGTTTTTATATGCAAAATACCTTTTAAATTATACTAACTTTCAAAATATAAATTTTTTTCTTTTACTTTATTATTTTGATTTACACTAAATTAAATTCAAATTCAAATCCCTAATTCAAATTCAATTTCAAATCCGAATCCTAATCTTGAGACTCATCTATAAACCAAACGGGCCCTTAATTACGTCTTAACATGTCAATCAACACATAGATATAAAAACATGAAATAAAATTTTAACATATCAATGGTACTTTTCTGGAAAGAAAAAAAAATTATACGTGACTTCAACGAAAAGTCAAACCTTATTTCGTCTTGGGTTTTCATGTGGAATTTTCGAGAATTGAAAAGAAAATTAAAGTTGCTGTTATAAAATAATGAACAAGAACACAATAATAGGAGAAGATGTGAGAATTCTTATAATGAGATGATTATCAATTATTACATAAGGCCACTATATAATATTTATAAAACTAATTACAATTTATAATAAATAAGTAAATAATGAAGGAGTTTTGTTACATTCACAAAATTTATACAAACAAACATTCACAAATATGATTTGGCTATGTATGATTGGTGAAATAAAAAAGAAGAGAGAGAAATTGTAGCTAAAGTCACCAATTATATATAACCAACTCATATTTGTGGATGTTTGTTGGGTTAAGTCCACAGATAGAATATGTACTTTCCAAAATTTTTATAGTTATGTAACGAACTCTAAAAAATACCATGATTACCCATGAAACTTTCAAATTCAATTAAATATCACCAATATCGTCCAAAAGTGGGAAGGGTTACCGGCAGATATCGGGTAAACTGCCACGTCACAATTTTTTTGTTTTTTTAGCCAGTTAATAATTATCAGGCCACCCCCTTTTTATAACCTGACCCAATCAAACCCACTAATCAAACCACCCCCCTCCTAAATCCCTAATTGTCATCATCATCATCAACCCATTGTTGTTAGAATCGATGCTTTGAGTTTTTTCGTTGGATTCTGTTTGGGTCGACTCATTTTGAGTCGACTCGTTAGAGTCTGTGCCGGCCCCATTGTTGTTAGAGTTCATTTTGAGTTGACTCATTGTTAGAGTTTGTGCTTTAAATTTTCTCCTTCGATTCTGTCTGGGTTGACTCATTTTCAGTAGAGTTTGAATCTGAATTTCCTCCATTGTTGCTAGATTCGGCGTTTTGAGTTTGCTCATTGGACTATGTCTGGGTTAATTCGTTTTGAGCGGAGTTAGAATCTGAAGTTGACCCGTTGTTGGTAGTCACTACTTTGAGTTTGCTTTTGGGTCAACTCGTTTTGTGATGAGTTTGTATCAGTACTTGCTCCATTGTTGGTGGAGTCGGTACTTTGAGTTTGCTCTTGGGCTGACTCATTTTGTGCGGTGTTCAACTCTAAAGTTGATCCATTTTTGTTGTGCTTATACTTGAGTTTGTGAGGGAAGAGACGTGTGAATGATGCGTTGGTTTTCATGGTGATTATACGGGTGAGTGATGTGAGGAATTTAATGGTGATTATATTAGAAGCAGAGGTACGTAAGGTTCTTATAAATTTAATGGTGTTGAATGTAAGGGTGAGCAAAACGAACCGTCTACCGGGCATGACCGGAAAACCAGACCGGACCGGACGTATTTTGGTCCGGTCCTCGATCCATGCTTTTCATTACATTCGTTCTTCAGTCCGGTCGGTCCGGTCTTACACAAAACCCAACGATTATGCCTTGTAGGACCGGACAGGACCAAAGACCGGACCAGACCGACCCGGACCGGACCATTTCGGTCCGGTCCTCGGTTCGACGTTTTGGACCATTTTGGTCCTCGGTCCGGTCCGGTCTTTGGCGGTCCGGTTCGGTCCTCGGACCGTGCTCACCCTTAGTTAAATGTATTGAGTTGTCAAAATCTGGTGAGACTGAAAATGAAGAGGTTAACTGTGGGAGCACATACTAACATCTCTTAGAGATTTGGGTGTACAGTTTTGTGACAATAGATAAAAATAAAGTTATCTCCAATGGGTTGTGGGC